>JAOEGT010077065.1:0-14934 GCA_025447795.1 Speoplatyrhinus poulsoni
ACTGTTCGCTAACAAGTGTTGTTTATTCCCCTCAGCTGTTCGTCTGCCCCGAGGAGAGGAACAAAGCTAACAAAACAGTAACTGCACCTATTCCCTGCTAATGGGCTTTACGTTTATTTAACATTAAGGGCACAACGTAGCCTTTTCCCGCTCTGCGTGTCCATTCCCATGTTGCCTCCTGTTCCCACGGCACACAATACAAGTCTGTCCTCTCACGCACCAACTGAAAACAGCCGACAGTATTTAGCATTTCATCACTGCTAGCTAAAGGGACAGTCTGCCACAATGCACAGTCCACATCATCTATGTCATAGCATCATCTGCTCACTATGTCTGTCTTAAAGTGCCTCTATATGACTTTCTGCCACCGGGTGTCACACTAGAGCACCAGTATCTCAGACCAAAACAAATAAAGAGTGGACCACACACACACACACATACAGCTGTGTAAACAAAGAACAGAGGTGTTGGCATGACAACACACACAGAGGTGATGTCATTCTCTGCTCAGGACACCATCACTCCCCTATATCGTTAATAGGACACAGCCTGTTTTCTACTATCATAATCCTACATAGCATGTTTATTACAAAGAAATGTTAATATATTGATCTCTTACTTGTTTAATAATGAGTGATTTTGGAATTATACATACTGTTTGGACCTCTTCCCTGGGAACTTTGAAGTTATTATATATGTATGTACTTTATATACAGTATATATCCACAGTATACAGAATATGTGTGTTTATCAATATCTGTGTCACGCCCTTATTGTGAAGGTCCTGTTGGAGCGTGCCGTGCCGTCAGTGCTCCACTCCCCTCGAAGGTTGGTTTGCGTTTAGTTTATGACTGTCTGGTGTCAGGGCCGGTCTCCCTGGTCACTCAGACGTGAACGTGATTGCCTGGGGAATATGGGTGGGAGAGAGAGAGGGAGAAAGAGTGAGAGAGAGAGAGAGTGAGCAGGATAGAGAGAGTGAGAGAGGGAGAGCGAGAGAGAGAGAGAGAGAACGAGGGGGAGAGAGAGAGAGAGGTAGAGCGAGGGAGATAGAGAGAGAGAGGGAGAGAGAGAGAGAGAGAGAGCGAGCGCAGGGGAAATGGGGGGTGCGAGAAATGAGAATATAAATCTGCTTTTACATTAGCCCCGGAAATGAGCCCATTTACTGTTCTCTGCACATTTTATTTTCTGCAAGAGCTTTTTTGTGAAACAGGGATGTTGTTAGAGGCTCAGAAATGCACTTCACATTTTCCAAATTGTTTTCCGTGGAAGGACTTAGCGACTGGCTTATTTGTCAGGCTCTCTCTGGCGACAGTGTCGGAGGATTAGCGCAGATCAAAAGTACATATTGGGCTCAGGGATCTTAGCGCATGCTGTTATTAGGGGGGTGTGGTGGGGAAAAAAAAACAACCTATTTGTGAGAGATCCAGATGTATTATAAATAAATCAATGTGTGAAGTGTCTTCAGCACTCCTCGGCGATAAATCTGCTTTCCAGTTAGAGTGAAATCCTCATCTTTGCTGGCATTTCACGCATAATGTCAAAAACCATCAGATCCAGATGATTGTGAAATGTTTTCTAAATAAAGGGACCCTTAAAGGTGTTGTCAGCTGGTCTTAAAGGTGTAGTCAGCTGGTCTTAAAGGTGTAGTCAGCTGGTCTTAAAGGTGTAGTCAACTGGTCTTAAAGGTGTTGTCAGCTGGTCTTAAAGGTGTAGTCAGCTGGTCTTAAAGGTGTAGTCAACTGGTCTTAAAGGTGTAGTCAGCTGGTCTTAAAGGTGTAGTCAGCTGTTGAAAGCTAATACGCTTTTTGTCAAATTCACCAAATATCTCCTCGCATTCCGCTAGTTTACCGTTCTCTGTGCGTGTTGAAAAACGAATATGATACTTCTACACAGCCCTGGCTCTGTAAATAGGAACATAAACTAAGTGGCGAACATCGCTCACAACAACAAAGCCGTATAGCATTACGCTATGCTTCACAATGGATTTCCACGTGCAGAGGACCACGGAGTGATACGGTTATGATTTTAGCTCGAAGTTAGCAAAAATGACTGACACTACCTTTAATTTGTGTCTGTTGAGTGGCTGCCACACCTTTGGGCGTGACATGAAGTGTGACATGAGCATGCACTAGCTCAGAGGTCTTCAACAGGGAGTACGGGACCCCTAGAGGTACTGGAGGGGATCTCCAAATAATTTGATCCAAACTAATTTTCTTCCAAAAATCTAAATGTCAGATAATATATAATAACATAAATACAATATTTGCTATAAATGTATCTGTCAATAATTATTTTAATGGCTTAGTTAGTGGCCTACTTTTATACATGGCACTATGGGCTGCCCTACACAGTACTGTTGGCCTGGCAACTAAATATTGTATACCATATATACCCTATGCCATGTTTAAATCAGCCAAGGGGTCCATGGCTTCAAAAAACGTTGAAGACCTCTGCACTAGATGATTTTGGCTTTGTTATAATCACCTTGGTGAGACATACTGACGCCAGATGATTGGAGGAGTGGATTGGAGAAAACCATCTTTATGGTTTTTGCCTTTTTTTTGCCCCCATTACTAAATGCATTTTGAAATTCTCCTTTTTGTCCACCATTAGATGCCATACAATAAGATGCGATTAGGCTCGCTTCAATAGAGCTAACTGAACGGAACAATGTCTTTTCTTCAAAATTAAGATTAAGCCAGAGACAGACCTGAGACATAAGTTTCATGTGTCAATCATCATTAGCAATCATTAGCCATTGAAATGAGCCCAAAGGAATAAAGCTTACTCTAGAAATGCTTCCAAGTTGATTCACCAAGCCTTCAGTGTACCGTCTTATGTTAGGCCGAATATACTGCAGACTGAAGCTTTAAATTGCTCTGCAGGGTCAAACATTATTCATAATGCTTTATACTCTTGACTTGGAGACAAATGCTTAATATCAAGCAATTTTACAAATGATGTCATTTTAGCTATCGCATTACATTTAAGGAAAACCATCTTAAACGCTTTTACCATTCATTTAAAATTCTCCTCATTTGCTGTAAGAGGAAATTTAATTGAGACATGTTCTATTATAGAAAGAAAGGGCAATCACTAATGTTTATGAAATACACCAGGCTCCTTTGTCTCAGCTTTTTAAAAATGTTTTTGCAGTTATGTTCCTGATCATTTGTGGCACAGAGATGCTGATGAAAGCAGCATGATTATGATCAATACAGCTTCAGTTACAGCCTTGCAGTAAGACTATGATACCTCTCTCTCTTAGGCCTTAGGTCAGGGCGCACCTTACAACCTTGAATCAGGCCTCATATCTTCTCTTGCTTGAAGATCAAGTTGTGCTGTCTCTGGTCGTTGCCATCTTAGCAGCACTGACTCCACCTATAATAACTCCCGGTCATCCGTAATAATGGGATTAACTTGCCTTCATTTTTTATTCCCCCAAATGCAGTTGTCATGAACATAAATATATATTATATATATATATTTTTTGCACCAGGCTGTACATATGTTTATATCTGCTGAAAATATGAACATTTTAACATGGGAGTATATGGGATTGACTCACTTTTACTGCATTTTTTGATATTCAGCAATGGAGGTTACTGCTTTGTCTCAGCGCACAAGCTTGTTGGTGGTGGACAGTCCACAGACCAGAACCTGAACAGAATGTCCTGCTTCAGTATGCATTGTACTTTTAAGGTAGGCTATACAGCTATTGCAAGCAAATTTCTAATTCACCAAATATCTCCGAACATAATTCTGTTTGTTGACAAATACATCTGATACTTCTACAGCCCTGGCTCAGTGAATAGGAATGTAAACAACGTGGAGAACACCGCTCACACAGCAACAAAGCTGCTTTGCTTCACAATGCGTTTCAATGTGTTGGGCAGCGGAACTGCGTTCTGATAAATGACTAACCCCGCCTTTAAGACCTGGTCGCACTGCGGCCAAAACCTGTGGTTTCATTAACGAGAAGAGAACATGCAAGATCAGCTGGAAATAACAGGTACTGGTTGAACATGCACAATATTCTACTTAAATTGAGATATTTTATAGGAGAAGGTGATCTTCCTCATCCTGTGGTAGAACCATGTTGAAAAAGTAATATATAGTTGTACGAAAATAAAACAACACTCTTATTAAATATAGCCTTTTTTTTAATGAGAAATAGATTATTATATGAAACATTCATTTGAAATAAGCTGATATAATGATCTCAAAAGAACAGCAGAAAGGTACATAGGCATTAGGAGCGGTTTCTTCAATCAGATATATCCATGGATATATATTATGTATGTATGCGACACTGTGGCAACGACAGAGTATTAATGTGTGCTTGTTTAATGGGTCTTATGCAGTGGTTCAGAAATAAATCATTAAGTACAATTGTATCTGACAATATCAAAACAGTCGAAAAACTGACACGCTTGACTCAGAATTAAATCATTCAACGTGAGACATTGGCGTCCTGTACTTTGTGCTAACATACTCAAATGAAGGATTGTTTTTTTTTTTTCTTTTTTAATATATATATATATATATATATATATATATATATATATATATATATAGTAATTTATTTATTTATTTGATTTTACATGTCCCCTCCTTGACGCATTTTTCAAAGTTGGAGTGGGTGTAGTCAGGCTCAGAGCTGGATGTGCAGTTAAACTTTAAAGGTGTAGTCAGGCTCACAGCTGGACGTGCAGTTAAACTTTAAAGGTGTAGTCAGGCTCCGAGCTGGAGGTGCAGTTACACTTTCATTTTAGTTTTTTTATTTGTTAAAATATAGTATTTTGATTATCATGCACATATTTGTTTTATTATTATCGACATGATGTGTCATGAAAGTTACAGTAATTTCAACTGATGTCATAACAAACACAACTTCTTTTAACATCAGTCATCATAAATAACTTTTTTACTTCCAGTTGGCCCTTTGTGTTTGTTGACAATGTATGCATGACAAAAGCTAATTTTCCAAAAGATTAACACCCATTACAGACATCACGCTGTACGGGAGAAGTCAAGCAAGGAACGCAATTGGACACAGTTTAACATTTTATCAGCCAATTCAGGTCATTTGGAAAATTAGATTTTTGAATTGTGATTCAGTAATGTATGCAAAGTGAATAATACAATCATCATTCGTCAGCATAGGCAAGCAATGCTGTAATTTTTGGCAGGGTTAGAGGTTAGCACGCCAGTTTGGGTTTGTGCCATATTATCTCTTGATGGTTCATGTAAAATGGTCATGATTTGATTATGGTAGTTATTAGCTAGTGTGGATGGTTAATATTGATTTGATATATTTTTGCCTGAACAATTCCTTGATTCACTTTTACCTCATTATCATCAACATTGATTTTTTTTGAACATTTTGCAAAGGAGGAGTTTTAATAGCCATCTGATAAGAGATCTACTGTATAGTGTAGATGCTTTCCAAGCTGATAACACCCATTTAAGATTGGGGGATAAGGATGACCTGTCCACCACTGACAGTTTCCATTATGTTTTTCGCAGAATATACTTCTAGTGCTTCCTGTCTGAAAAAATTAATACATTACAACTGCTGACAATCGCTCTCTCTCTCGCTCTCTCTCTCTCTCACTTCAGCAGTTTTCTTTCCTGTAGAAGTTCCCCCCCCCCCCTCTGCTTTCCTGGAGAGCCAAGACAGGACTGCAAGACCGTATGCTGATTCAGGCTAGCTGCGGTGCATTACTCAGAAGCAGCAGGAGCAGCAGCAGCATCAACAAAGAAAGGTAGAGTGTGTGTGTGGCTATGTATTGAGAGTTAGTGGTGTTCAGAGACGCCTGTTGAAACACCATTTTGGCTCACCCAGTTTTGTCTGAAAGCCTTTCTTTCACTCTCAGAATTTGGCTGTGCTTTGTGAGCAGCCCGAACCCTTCCCAGGCAAAATGACGTGGATTCTCCTCTCCTGGGTCAGATTATAGACCTGGACACCTAACATCCCAACTGTGTTGGTCATCTTTTGTGGTGACTTGAGAAAGGAACCCTCTAAATGCAAAACAAGCCAAACAGCCATTCACACGACGCCGCTTTTATTCCACAGGTTAATTTTGTCTCACGCTGTTGAGCTCCGTGTCAATCTGAATCACGTATAAGACAAGATGGTTTCAGATATTGTAAGCAGCCGAACTGACCACATCTACTGTTCAAGACTCAAGAGGCTGACAGACTGTTTCAGCTATTGCTCATGACGACTAGTCTCTACATTGCTGACACTTTACACAATTTAAATGTGTAAAAGTATAAAAATTCTACTTTTACAAATTGAAATTGCAGCACACGCCGGCAATCGTGCTTTCCTGCTTACAGGTAGCGCTTCATCAATCCTTCCCCCCACACTTCCACAGTCCAAAAGCCCATGCACACCTAGCCTCAGCCCTATTGCCTGGCTGAATCCCTGCTCATCAGAGCCTGGAGAAAACAATTTCTATTAGCCAAACATTCAAGAGTCACAGCCGGACCTTAGGGAGTCTGGCCTGGTACTCTCTGACAACATAGCAGACAGAGTTTCATGCTGTTTAAACCGTATATCTCTGTGCTCTCTAATACAGGACGTCAATAGTGAATATTACTACATGTACTTGTGCAACCTTTAGCTTGATAAATGGGCTGCATTTATATAACGCTTTTCCAACCTTCCGGCCACTCAAAGTGCAGTACAGTATTGCTATTGTCTCACATTCACACATTCACACACACATCAATACACCAATGGTGATGACTGCAATGCAAGGCCCCACCTGACCACCAGGGGAGCAGTATAGGGTTGGGTGTTCTTGCTCAGGAACACCTCGACACTTGGTGAGGTGTTAGCGGGGTTTGAACCAGCAACCTGTGTGTCACATGCTGCCCCGCTCTACCTGGGATTTCACGAATAACCTGCATCCGTAATGTCTCCAAGACTTGTGAAATACTTTTGAACCCAACTTATTGGAATTTGTCTTGCAGAACAGTTTTGCTGACGAATACAGCTTCCTCATTCTGTGACTCCACACATTGCTGCTTCAAGCTGGTTTCTGTTCATATCAACTCATGTTGATGGCACTGGTGATGTAAATCATAGACTAATAGGAGATAATTTACCAGGAGTTTTGTGAAAACACATTACAGTATGTGGAAATGCTTTGACCAGCATGAAAGTTTGAATAGGCTATACTGTATTACGTTTTGATGGGGGGAAAGTGCTTTTGGGAAGTTAAACAATGTTAATTGCCAAATTGCAGGTAACAGTTAAATATATTGTTTGTCAGCCTCCCTTCAAATAAACTATAGACTAAACCAAATACTAAGAACTTATTCAATATTCTATAGGTTTGGTTAAAGGAAAGCTAAACATATAATGTGGTACCAGTCTAAAACAAGCAATATGTCACCTGAATATACTGTATCTTTGCAAAAGTTATATCATCCATGCAAATGTTTTTTCAAAACCTGTAATATTGAATGGAGCTGTCTGCACTTTTGTATAAATATTCATCAGTATGCTTTTATTACTAAAGTAGTATTCACACAGTAGTGTAGTAGTAGTAGTAGTGTCAACAATAGCCTATGTATCTTCAATCTTGGCATGTAATGCCATTTTTTAATTTGTCTTTCAACTATAAATGAGTGCTATGTAGCCTATGTGTGACAAATACTTTATCGATGATACTTGTGGTTTTGAACCACCATTTATCAACCAGTTAACTTACTGTATTTCTTTGAAATATAATGTATTAGTGAAATAATGCAGTGAATGGATGAGATAATGTTTTAATTTACTCACAACTTACAGTATAGATAATGTTTCTGTTAGTGCATTGCTTTACAGGATTTCACTTCTTGGCCAATAGGGGGCAACACAGCGGCACCCTTTGACTTTATAGGCAACAGAACAAGGATTTTTCTGCCTTCTATCTCTCCCCATCTCACGGTCCTGTATTTCTGTTCAGTTTTAAAATCCGACGAGATGGACGCATTTAGCGAAGAAGACACGCATTATTCTCCCCGTCACTTGATTCATCTCTCTCTCTCTCTCTCTCTCTCTAACTCCCCATCTCTCTCTCTCTCTCTCTCTCTCTCTCTCTAACTCTAACGCCCCATCTCTCTCGCTCTAGCGCTAGCTGCGTGGTGCTGAATGGACAGCATCTCTCTACATCGGACGAGATCAAAGAAGCAGTTCTTTAAACCGGTTTGTTATTCGGTTCATTCGCGGATTATTTCTGCGTCCATGAAAATATAAAAACATAATTTAATTATTAATATGTATATGTGGTTTGAAATATAACACCAATAACCACCCGTTACACCTAGACTGTACACAGTGCAGTAAGCTATTATTATTTATATATACATTTCTCTCTCTCTCTCTCTCTCTCTCTGTGTGTGTGTATGTGTAAAATCCCAGCATCAGTGCGGAGCCTGGATATAGAGGTGCGAGGAGAGAGAGAATTCATCACTTTCTTTCCTGCTTGAGAACTTATATCGTGCAGCTTTCGTTTGTGGATTTGAAAGAGTTTCTTGCATTTTTTCTTTGAAGTGAGCGCTTTTCAGTCCGGTGGTCAGCCCAATGCTCTGCGATTCCGTCTCTCCCAGTGGGCTATAGATAAACGAGAAGGATTTGGGAGCAAACCCGTCAGCTGTCAAATAAAGAATATTATCCGAATCGGATCAATGGATATCGTATACATTTTATAGTGACAGCTAAATAAAGATTAGGTCGACCCAAAGGGAGACTATATGCAAAATTATAATGTCCATATTCCGTATAGCGTCGCGTTTATGATACACCCTGCCTGGAGAAAGTAAGGAGATTACGAGGAAAGCAGAGAATTAAAGAAACAAAAATACTATAGGCTTTAAGAATTAGGCTATAAGCCTGCAATACAAACCTTAACAAACTTTGAAGAACCCGATAAGTCTATAAATCACACACATGTCACACATATATGACTATCTTTGATATACAGTATAATACAATGCCGAGCGGTGCCAATTAATATGGCTATACATTTTTGTGACGTAATCGACCTGCAGAGCTAGGGAATCCCGGCAAAATCAGCAACTTACACTAAAGATATCACTCTGTAGGCTAATAACAGAGTCTACAATTGATTGGTCTAGTGTCAGGCTAGCAGGCTACACGATCCCTTTTCTCTCTACAGCCTGTATGTTCTTCCATCGGGCTTACTGTGGAGAAATGGGAGTGATTTTCGGTTGTGTGGAGTAGAACGTCTGTTCCAGACCGGTGTCCAGAAACGCCGAGTTGAAAGAGAGAGAGAGAGAGAGAGGGAGAGAGAGGGGGAGAGGGGGAGAGAGAGAGAGCAGCTGACAGTTTTGGACAACACCTGTTTCTTCCTACTGTATCTTGCAAGAGGAATTACGGAAAGTGACCTGAGCGGTCAGAAGACTATCCAACTCTCCAAATATCCTTCACGAAACGGAGGGAGAGAGTGCGATTTCCCTTGTCCTACAAGAAATACATTCTTGTTACGAACGACTTCGGGGAGAGGAGAGCAGAGAATGAGGACATAGGCTCTCTTCTATCTTAGTCGTTTGCTAACAGCTGTACGGAGCTTGGTCGCCTTGCGCGCAACCGACCAGAGAAGGTTCGCTGCCGGCCATTCCGGACTGTGGCCGTGTGCGTGGGATTATTATTAACACCGCAGATCCGACGCTTCCTTCGTCAACTTCCCACCGTGTGAAGGATTATTTCTCAAAACGGCAGGTAAAACGCGTGAAGTGCACTGGAGTGCGTGTGTGTGTTGTTGGGAGGGGGAGTTTTACGTGGTATAAATCTACTTGTTTAGGAAATTGTACTTTTTTTATTTTATTTATGCTTGTCTAACACTTACCCCGAAGCTGCTTGCGCGCTGCTGCTGCAATAATGGACGTGGATCCGCATAGAGTAGTGGATAATATTCACTTATGTGAAACTTTAATTTTTACTGGATGTATTCAATTGATCTGTGTGCTGTTCTCACATATTTAGCCATGCGCAAATTATGAGGGACCGATTTGAATGAGTAGGTATAGGTCTATTTAAACGACTCTTGACAGATGCATGCATATATATATATATATATGGTCCTTCCTGTGACCGCATTAAAAAAAGCCACCACTCGTTCCTTATTCTACACAGATCCACGGTGTCATTTCGGTGGAAGTCGGTGAAGCATGCCGGGTCTGAAAGGACGTCGTTCCCGTGTCAAGCCGTTTTCTTCCACTGTATAATTTTCCCATTTGTTCAAGTCCCCGGGAACACAGACTCTGTTTGTCTGACTGCTTTATAGCCCACATCAGGGAGAGCAGGTGTGCTGTGCGTGTGTGTGTGCATGTGTGTGTTGAAGAAAAGGGAGTAGATGTGGGGGGAGAGAGAGAGAGAGAGAGAGAGTCTGTCTGTCCCTCGGAGGAGGGTTGCGCGCATACACGTGCGTGCGTGCGTGTGCGTGTTTGATGGCAGGCTGAGTGAAGAGAGGCGTGTACGAGGTTTAATTATCTTGATCGTTAAGCGACAACGCGCACATCAATCGTGTCACCCCACCGAGAGAACGAAGCAAGGTGGAGCATGCGCGGGTGGTGGTGTCAGTGCAAAACAGAGCAGCGGGGATGGAGCGCTCGCAAGTTCCCGTCTGGCCATCCCTATTGATTTATACTCTATAGTCGGTGTATAGATCAGAGCACACGCTCCCTCGTCGGTAGATGGACCGGCGGCAGAACTCTTCTGTCACATCCAGCGCCACCGGCCATTTATTACAGAGAGAGAGAGAGAGAGATTTGGAAGAGCATTAGATAGTTAAGAGCAAAAGTTGTGAAAGAGAGAGAGAAAATGGGGGGGGGGGGCGAGAGGGAGCAAGGTTACCTATCAGCCATAAGTGTACAGAGAACTGGGGATGAGAGGGTGACTCATAAAGGAGTAAACACAGCATGCTGAAGGAGCTGAGCGAGGAGGAGGGTGAGGGCAGTTAAACTTGCAGGTGGAATGCAGAGAGAGAGGAGGCTGAAAGATAAAACACAGATGGGATGGAGGGATGTTACAGGGGGACAAGATGGATGGCGGAAAAGAAGAGAGGGCCAAAAACGGAGGGGAGTGGAGGGGAGGGGGTGGCTTCGATGGGAGGTAATGAATAACGTAGAGCTATAGCTTGGATGATGAGGGGGAGATGAGGCGTCGTGTTTTTCGTTCGTTGCTTCATTGTAAATCGTATTAGTTTTATTGCCACTGAAGCACCCGTGAGATTTGATAACCGGGATGGGAACATGGCCATCCGTTGTACGGAAAAACCATGCTTATGGACTAATAACCAAGGAGTATGAAAAGACATTTCCCGATTTCTAAAACTGAGCCTCTTGTGTGTATGCCAGTTCTGAGGTGTTCTCGGCCGAGGATATTGAAGGCACATGCATTTTTACAGCGCAAATCCCAAGCTCTGAGCTTTGTAAAACCACCTGAGATGGCAACATTATACCTTACAGAAAACGGTTATGAATTGTTTTCATATTTGCTTTTCTTGGAAAGTTAGAATAGTGATTCTAAACCAATACACCTTTTGTCAAATTCAGCACATATCGCCTCACGACCCGCTGTCTGTCCATTTCCGTGTGTGTGAAAATAATCTGTAGTTGCACAGCCCAGGCAAATGGGAAAACAAAGTGGTGCAGACCGCACCACAGAAGCTTGGCAATGCGTGTCCTGTGTGTGGGACGGAGCACCTGAGGGGGGGAGCCCTGACGGGAGAGATAGAGGCGCCTTTGGTTCTGATGCCGAGTTAAAATAGTGTTCCTCCAGCATGGCTTACCACACCTTTAATAATAACACATACCCAGAGAGAGAGAGGGAAGACGAAGGCCTTAGAAAGAGATTTAGCACGAGCAAAGCACACAGAAAGAGCTGAGTGAATTTGAGGAGAAAGGAGAGAACATTGGAGAGGAAAGGAAGCAGGCAGCGAGGGTGAGGGGAGAGGAGGAGGAGGAGGAGGAGGAGGATGATGATGAAGAGAGGGAGAGGACAGGAGGAGAGATATAGCTGGCCAAGACGAGAGATTTAGAGACAGACGGAGAGGGCGAGAGGAGAGGCGTCTATAAATCGCAGAAGCATGACGAACTGCAGAGAGAGGCTGGAAATATACGAGGGGGGGGGAGGGAAGCCAAACGGCAGAGAGATGGGAAGAAGACTTCCCGAAAGACGGAGCTATGTGTAAGGAGAGGGCTGCATTATAAAACAAGGCAGCGACAGACGGCTGCAGATTGTTGTATGTGTAATTGGTGTCTGTCTCTCGCTGGGAACTGGCTCATTAGTGCCAACACAGGCCTCAGAACAAAGTAAGTGGAATATGATTGAATAGAATGGATAAATGGTAGACAGCAACTCAAACGGAATGTGATACCATTAAATGAAACACAGTAAAGCTTCAGTGGAAGAAACTAGAAGCCAATTAAAGAATACACCAGGGGTGTTGCATAGAATGAAGTCGATTGTCATTTATTAAATTGTGTTCAAGTTTGAACTGAGCAAAACTTAGAAGTTTTGGTGCCCAACTTTTTACTAAAGAAATATTGAATATAAAAAAAAAAAGTTTTTATTTATTTATTTTTGCAGGAATTAACACACCAAATGATTTTTTCCCTCTCCCCTCAATCGGAAAAGATCGACTCTGGAGGTAGTTTGAGGTTTAATCAAGGCGTGTTCCATACCGTCATTCATATACTGTGCTATAGAGCACCTGTGATGTATTTATTCCCTGTGAAAAATAACATTTCAAAGGGCAAATTTGATCAAAGTATGAGAACGCCATATGATAGAAATGGGGAAAATCATTACACTTCTGCAACGCTGTGGGGTATTTTAATCATAATTTCATACTGAAATGATCAAAGAGTCTTTCAGTGTCATATTCTTTCCGGTTGAAGCAGAACATACAGTATTTGACACATGGATAAATACTAATTTGTGATGAAAAAAATACCGTATACACTTAATGGTAATTGGCTATGAGTTAACATTTGAAACTGGGCGTAAAGAACACTTTAGGGACCTTACCACCATGCTTATAATACTGTACGCGACCTTGGGCTTTTATGAAGTCACTGGAAAAACTCACCGGTGGCGGGATGTGGATTTTTGGGCTTGTTTTAAAAAATGTGTTTGCTTGTTGTTAGGAAAATCTGACAAGCTATGTTTTAACATTCATGGTCACTATTTTCCCCAATGCATTCAATGTCTATATCATTGATAATATCAGTGTAATTTGCCCCCAACAAATACACATATGGACCTATGACTCAGTAGAGATGACCTTTTATAATGCAAGAAATTGCCAATTTGCATAAATATATATTTGTATAATTTATTCAGGTTATAACAAAGCTTATTTCCTATGGCAAAATAAACGTTGTAAAAAAGACTGTTTTTACTTTTAAAAAACAACGTGGTCTCAAGGTTTAATATGTTGCAGGCTCATTTACTGAGGCAGTTTACACTGAGGCTATAACAGGCTTACTGGGCTTGTTTTGGAAGCTGCCGTTGCTTCTTTGTCTCGTGAGAGTTGGCAACGCTGCATCACAAACAGCAGCCAACTAGCCTAAAAAAACTACACACCAAATCTCAAGATACATAACCTAGAAATAATTTGTGCTTTTCTGTACTGAAATAAATTACAAATAATTTTTTTGACATTTAATTTAACAGCAACCATCGATGTAATGATGAATGAAGGTGACAGTGACACTAAATGGTTTTGATTCTCCACTTAGCGCCTGCTTTGTTCGCATATTAGCATCTCCAGTGGGAAAATAACTGTCAACTCATAGCGGTGCAGGCATATCGTTTTACCAAGTTAACTCCGTGTACCACCAATGGTACCAGCGCCCTATTGCGCATATTATTTCTAATGTTGTTAAAAGGAACCAGTGGCGGCTCCTAGCCATGGCATCTGTCATGGAGGCTGAACAGCAGCCATGAACCATCTTTGTGATGGACACGGTCTGGTCACAAACCTGTTTATGGTGGGTCCTCACTTAACGAGAACATATCTCACATTGAGCGAAAGGCATTTTGCTTCATGGGCCACGGGATGGATTATGAGCGACCTTGGCTATAGAATGGTTTCAAAATACTTCATCTTATCTCACTACTGAATTTCTAAAGATACATTTGATAAGACTGCCGCAAATCAGTCAAAACAGCAAAGAATTAATGAAACTTGCTTCAATAACTGTTGTTAAATATTTTAAGGTAAACACTTTTTGTTAAATGCATTCACTCATTAGAAAGTGCATTCATCCTCAATTATTTAGATGTAGTGTTTATGCTACAGTAGAAGGTCTTCACACATTTTATTATGTGACTGCCATGTTATGAAACATGAGGTTATGTAATGATATCTATCTACTCATCTGTTTACCTGAATGAAAGTGTTTGACACTGTATATTCATCTATCATCTATTTTTGTTATGGTCATGTCAGAAGTAATTATGTGTGTATCTGTGTGCGTGCATGCGTTGCCCTCCTAACAAGACACGTGCATGCATGTTGGGTACTGACGTGCACAGGCACACACACAAAACATCCCATTTTGGAGTTCCATTTACCCTGTGTCAAATGCTGGGCGGGGTTCAGCTAGCCTTGTCTCCTTCACTACATGCTAATGTGTCAGTTCTAATGTGCAATGTGATACTCTGTAACCGTGAAGTGGGTTTCCACACACACCTACACACACGCATCACAGACACACACGCACACAGCTCTACACACACATGCGCGAGCACACACACGGTCAGATACACACACTTCTATAGTGAAGGGAGTAGGGCCAACATCTCATGCCCGGAAGCATCACATCACAACCCAGTTACCCTGCTTTCCACCCAGCGTGGGGGGGGGGGGGGGGGGGGGGGGGGGGGGGGGGGGGGGGGGGGGG
>JAOEGT010077085.1:0-15414 GCA_025447795.1 Speoplatyrhinus poulsoni
ATATTGATTCCAGCGCCCCCCTTTGTCGTCTCAACGCCCCCTGGGGGGCGGTACCGCCCACGTTGAGAAACACTGAACTAGAGGAACGTTCGCGGGCATGGCTCACCTTGCCAAACTGTCGTAGGAGCTGAATGAGAGACCCCTTGCCAAAGGAGTTTGTGAGGCTGGCGTGGAAGGCCAGGGTGGGGTACTCATGGGACAGAAGAGCTACCCAGCGTTTCTGTTTGAAAAGAAATTGATCAAATGAAAACATGAAATTAAAAAAGGTGAGACAATATGAGCGGGCCAGCATTGAGTTACCACTGCTTCCCCACTAGTCAGGCAATGATATATACAATAACATGAAAGCCATTCATGGACACTCTTTGCTTGGGATAATCCATGTAAAAACAGGACAAAACATATACACCATTCCATTGACTTTGCATACACAAGACAAAATAGTTATGTGACTAAATCATATTGTGTACAGCAAATTCTTTGGACTATAAAAAATAAAAAATGATCAGAGTATATATTATCAAATGCACATGATCTATTCATGTAACACACACACACTCAGTGAGTATCCGTATACAGTATGTTATAATAAAATAAAAAGTAGAATAGTCATTCATTCATTCATTCATTCATTTTGAAACCCTTAGTCGGTTGGTATAATTGGTCCAATCAGCAGATAAAGGTCCATCTCTTACCGTGACCCAGGCGGGGATAAGGTCGCACTTGTTCAGCACAAAGATCAGATGCTTCCAGTGCTTCTCCTTCTTTAGGTACGTCTCTATGCTGCGGGAGCGGGTCCCCATGGGGTCACGGGCATCCAACACTTGGATAACCACATCCGACGAGTCGATCACCTGAGGCACACCAGAGGCAGAATAATGAACCCTGACTGACAGACTGACAGACAGACAGACACTGGGCTTGATGGATCAGAGGGGAACAGATTGCACACCTTGTACAGTTCTCCCCAGATCCTCTTGGACTGGCCCTTCTTGAAGATCTCCTCACGAACTTCTTGCCTGTTGTCAAATGTAAATTGCAGTGGTTCTCAAAGCAGGTGTAGTAAATACGTTTATTTATATAGCGCTTTTCACAGATACAAAATCACAAAGCGCTTTACAATAAAACATCAACATGAAGGATACAAAGAAAGATACACAGAAATGAAAACAATGTAGATAAAATAAATGTGAGGGGACCAACCAACACAGTTAAAATGGGCCACACATTCAACTATAAAACAATGTTAAGAGTGTGTATTAAGAGTTGAGGAAAGCCTGTGTAAATAAAAGGGGTTTCAACTGCTTCATAAAAATCTCTGTGGATCCCAGTGAGCGCAGGGCTAAAGGACAGGCATTCCACAGTTTGGGGGGCGCAACGGCTTGAAAAGCACGGTCACTCTGTGTTTTGGAATAGGTGACCGGGATAGTGAGAAGCCCCCGCGACCCGACTCTGGATAAGCGGATGAAGATGGATGGATGGATGGATAGTGAGAAGCTTTTTGTCAGCTGACCCGAGTGATCTGTCTGTTGTGTATGGGTGCAGAAGATCAGTGATGCAGTCTGGTGTTGCCCCCGCAGGGCTTTGAATGTAATAAGCAGTATTTTGAATTGAATTTTATTGGAAGGCAGTGCAGAGGGGATAACAGTGGCGTAATATGGAATCTATTTTTGGTTCCTGTTAAAAGTTAGGCAGCCAAGATTTGGAAAGTTTATATGCCCCTTAAAGAATTTTGATTTAGACTGGTAAAAACAGAATGACAGTAATCTAAATGAGATTAAACAAATGCGTGAATTATCATTTCTAAATCGCCTTGGAACGGAGTATGGCGAAAATAGCAGGAGCTTATGAGTTTATCCGTTTTTCCAGGGAAAGAGACTCATCCATGATCATGCCGAAATTGTGGACACTGCGTTTCAAATATTTACTTAAAGGTCCTATATGTGTTTTAATGTTTTGCAAAATATATTCAGGGGCAATTAAAAGAGCCTCGGTCTTACTTTCATTTAAATGAATAATGTTTTCAGTCAACCAGCTCATAATGGCATTAAGGCATTCATTTATAATGGTAATTTGGTTACACTCGTCAGGTTTAAACGAGCAGTACAATTTAAAATGATAGGAGATTCCATTAAAACATCTGATAATCTGTCCCGGCGGTATAAACAGAAAAACAGAGGAACTGTAGGGATTCTCCAAGGGTCACTTGACTGTATGATGACATTTTATGCGAAGGGCCGAGGGCCACCAAATGAGGCAAGTATGTTCCAGCTTTAACAGTTAGTTGACGCTTGTACTCAAACAGACGACGTATTGCTTGAAAACTGTTTATTCTACTAGTAAAAAAACAATAGCCGTGTGCATTTTCTATTATTGTACAATTAATCACTGTATTGTGGAGTATAAACATGTTGGCACCTCGACGTGGTGAGCAGAGACGCCCGTCCTTACCTGACTCCGGTGTCTTCCGTGACCAGGTCTCGGTCATTGTCGACGTTGTAGGTCTGGGCGGAAGCCTGGGCCTGCTCCACCAGGTCCTTCACGTCATCCACCGTCATGCTAGGTCTCTTCCTCTGGGCTTTGGGCCCAAACGTGTTCTCGAAGCCCTCCGTGTCCAGGATGTGCACCTTGGCGTTCTGCAGCAGCCAAAGAAGAGCAAAGAGGTTTCACCAAACCCTGATGTTTCAGATGCATTTCAAACAGAGCCAACCGTTTGTCTTAAACCGCCAGTATGTTTCACTGTAACAAAGACGGACTTCGGGACACTACATACGATACAGAAATATTTGCGTTTGACCAGTGTCAGACTGGTAGGATATATTTTTGTGAACAATTTTGGATTTTCAGAAGGGGGGGGGGGTTAATTAAATACAGCAACTAAATTGAATACATCATCAAGATGGATCAATGTGGACGTGAAATAAGCAAGTCAAGGGTTTTCAGTTAAATATCACTTAAAAATGCCAATTATGATGACTCAACAAAGAAACTTTGTGTTTCCTGCTCTCTGGCACGGTGACGCAAAGAGGAAAGCCACTGTAAATGCATGTCAGATAAGTCTTTCCAACGCAGCAGTGGATTAGGGTCTAAATCTAAAATGCTGTCCATATGAAATAGTGTCCGATTATACGAGTGTGTAAAGTAGAATGAATTTAGAATCTATGATTAGCTAAACATGAAAACCCATGTTTAAATACACAGAATACACATGTTGAAAACTAGGTTCTGAAAGTAATTAAAAACAAAATGTATATACTTTTTGTTTTTATTAAGAAACAATCTGAACATTAAACTTAAAGTCTTAAAAACATGGGGAACAAATTCAGCATGTATTCAAATCAGATATGTAAGGCGCTTGTGGGTTGCCTGCTTCGAATCTTAGTATTATATAATGGCCATGCCCTTGCTTATATTACAATAGACTCAAATACCATAAAGCCTGTCACCCTCAAACCAACTTCAAATCCCATGATACTGCCAGTTCCGTGCTCAAATAGGTGCCAACTTTAAAAATGTTGACATCTCTCAACCAAAAACAATGTCCACACCACAAGCATGCTAAAACTCTGATTTCCCACCCAGACGCATCTTCTGAACTCTACCAAAAAACAGATACGATGCACTCTTTAGCTTTTAGGAGTATTTAGTGCTTTGCATTACTACTGCATCACAAATATAGTGAGCATATAGCCTGGAAACCCTGTTCGCTTTAGCGTTCACACAGCCATACTGTATGGCGGACCAATCAAAATCCATGGGGGTGGGTAAGCTTGATGATGCTGAAGTCAAGTATATTTCAAAGATGTTGGTACAGATGAATTGGTTGTTTGGCTAAAGTCTGTCAAATAGTTTGAAAATCAACCACAGGTCAATGCCCAGCAGGAGGCAGTGACTGTAAACAATTGCCAATGGAGCGTGTCCAGACCAGAGCCATAGAAATAACAGTTACGTAATCTCCATTACTTTTTTACAGCAATGGTGGCTCGTGGAGCCTCTAAATAGTTCCCGGAAGTTCACCGCCAATACTAATGACCATCGAACATTTTGAACTTCCGTGCCATAACTGTGTTTATTTCTATGGCTCTGGTCCAGACTAGGGAGGTTCCTAACAACTAATTTCGTTTAAACAAAATTTAGAATTTAGATTAGTCTAAAAGTAAGAAAACACTCAGAAAACAGTCGAAATGTATCACAGTCTATAAGGCCAATACATTTTGTTTTTTGAAAAAATTAAGTTTCTAAAAAAGAAGCCTAGTCCACTAGGCTAAATTCAAATACTAGTCGGTTAGACTAGTATTTCTGGTGCCGACTAGCGAGGCTGGCAACATTAAACCATTTAACAGACTAATCGCACACAGCCTTAGTCCAGAACCTACTCAAGTGCATTATTTCAAGAGCAGTCGCAGATAATGTTAGCAGCAGGCATGCCGCAAAGAAGGCCCTCTACTCCCAAAGGTTCAGCCAAACTTGTCACAAAGCAGCAATAATATGCAGAGAATCTGCAAATATGGCACTTGCCAGCTGTCAATGCCAGTTCTTCTGAAGAGTTCCAATTATTGTAATATACAAGATGCAGCCAGACTTACATTTTAGCATTGCCCAAAGCAAAAACAGCTGTCAGAATCAATGACATTCAGGTTGTCTTGACTGAGAATATGCTAATATTCTCTGCAGGGTTCTCCGCTTCTTTTTAAATAATTCTGTACCTTCCATAAAATCCATCTTTGGTTTTAGTCATCTGCCTCTCATTGAACATTTTCATTCCATGGCTTTAAATCGGCCTAAATTAATGAGTTTCAGTCAGTGGGCCAGCTTAAAGAGAGTAAGTATTTAATTTAACTAGTATAATGAAAAAGTTACCGTAACTACTTTTGTACTTTAGGATTAGGAAACTGCACCTTAGACTCAGTTACAAAAGCAGGCTTAAAGTAGAATTGAAAGTAAATTAGCCAAATTTAAAAAATGCAATCTCTCATTGATATATACACCATGTGCGTATCATGTATAGCATTTGCATATATAGTTAGATTTGAGAAGAGAACACTGAGGTGACCTGAAAAAGGTCTCCATGTGCATATGGAACCATTTACTGAGTCAACAACATTTTGTCTGAGAACAAAAAAAAAAAAAAAATTGACCGAACACGTTGTTTGCATTCCTTTTTGTTGCTTAGTGAAAAGTCTTCAAAGCAGAAAGCAATTCAATCCTCTACGCCAAAGATAGTAAAGGCTCACGGCAGAGAAAACACTGATAAACAAGCTACTGGGCAAGTGTGGTTAACCTGACACGCCAGAGGAATAGTTGTCACACGTCCATCTGGGGAGCCGTACATTCAAACTGCTTGTGAATGGTTGTACTTCCAAAACAATACTTGGCAGTTGATTGGATGAACCATCTGGTCGTTTTCGCTGTCGACACACCTACACCACACCCGTATAGCTATAAACACACGCTGATTGGAAAACCACGCCCGTATAGCTGTGAATACAACGCCGATTAGAAAGTTCAGTTGCTACTCTGACACATTCAAAATGATTCCGAGGCTTTCCGGACTGATTCTCACGACGAAATTAAAATTAAACTGAAGCTAAAGTGTGGTGCCACCGCCTCACATTAAATACAGTGTTACAAGCTGTGTTACTCACATGTTACTCACAAAGCATGGACAGAGAATGGTGGTAAAAAATGCAAACCACTGTATACTCTACGTTGGAGGGGGGAGAAACAAAACTACACGCTATACTAAAAAGGCACTAAGCCTAGATTCAAGGGGTGCCCGACCGCTGCCCCCCCCCCCACTTCTTTCAAACAGACGACACATACATGCCTTCTGAAGGACTCACATGGGCCTTGACCCGATCGTGCAAGAGAGACATGGGGAGCTTGCTCTGTTTCATCACCACGCGGTACGGATCTTTCTGAACAGCACCCATCTCTTCCTGGAACTTCTGCAGTGAAGACTGCTTGATGACACGGGTGTTGGCTGAAAGAGACGAGGCGTAAACGTCAAGACTCACACACATCAGCTTCACGTGTGACAGACACATGCAGGAAAATAAACCCAGGCATGTGATTGACCATAAAGCAGGAAAATGCACACAAGCATCCACGCCACTACGCCATAACATAATACCATCATGTTATTTGTGTGTTTGAGTGAGGAACCTTTGAAAATGCAATATTGATTATCTCTAGTCTATACTGAACTCCGTTACCTTGGCTTCAGTTACCTATGATCCCTTGCTCGCTTTTATTAATAATTACAATTAGGTTATGCTGGTGTGAATGCGAAAGGTGAGACCATCACGGAGAGCGCTTTGAGTGGCCGGTGGGTTGGAAAAGTGCTATATAAATGCAGTCCATTTACCATTTAGTAGGGCTCCAATCATATTTCTAAGCAATCTTATTTTTTACATGAGAATGATTTTGTCATTAAGGACATCGGCTGCATCAATTGCATCTCACTATTATTATTATTAGAGAGTCACCAGCAAATTAGTGTGTGAAATAGAGGTTGTATATATAAAAGTAACAATTTTAACACCATTAATATTTTATTGCCATTAACGCAGGTTTAATACACCAATTTTGCAGGGTAGGCAATTATACAGCAAGTAAGAATATGCTATCTTTCGGCAGCTTGGTTGGGTCAGTTGGGTTCCATTTTGTTTTAAGGCAGATCAGCAATTAGGGTGCGGTTTCCACCCTGCCTCTAGAAATGAGAAACGAATATAAATAGACACTGAATATTTCAATGCGATTCTGTTTTGTCTTGCTGTGATTTCCATTATGTAGGGCTGTCCCGAATACCATGTTACAGGTTTCGAATACTTGATGGTATTTCCGAACGAGTATTCGAATACTCTCTCAAAAACACCATTCAAAACACTCAACTATAATTACGAAGTATAACAGAAGTAATCTTCGATTCCTAGCTTCAGTGAGCACACATGTAAACATAGCCATGCACTCAAAATGGTCACTTTGACACGTCAACTGAGCCAGTCAGAGGTATTAAATAGCATATACCTCCTGTATTAGCAAATAAGAGCGTGTTAAATGAATCGCCCCGCTCTCTTCTTACAAACAGAGCCAATTGCAATAAATTGTGTTGATGACACAGTGTAGGGCAGGCTATTACATTTCAGGTAGGTTATTTCTCGATTTAGACGAGGGAGCCATCAAGCTTGCAACTATTTCAATACTTTAATTTCAATTAACAGGAAAACGATTCATGTCACAGTCACCTCTAAACTGCATTTAGCCTACTTCTTGCACAAAACACAGGAACCCACACACACATATGCACTGCCCTCTCCAAGATTGTGGCACAAATGTCCCCAATGAACGCAATCAAATTCAAAGGTTTGCCATGTTATACATAATAGATATACAATATAATTATTTACACCACATTGTACATATGTGTTTTTTCCCCCCACCTTAACCCTTATCACTGAAAAGCAATCCAGTGTAAGAAAGGCTGCACATTTAAGCAGTTTTGTAAAGTCAATTAGAATGCTATACAAATAACATATTTCACTGTGCTTCACTAGACTGCAGATATTAGGAACACAGCTCTCTGGGTTTGTACTCACCAAACCATTTAATGTTGGGTTCAACTCTGGCCACTGTCCCAGGAGCCACTGTAGACTGGTACTGCAAAGCTTTAATAACTTTTCCTCTGTTGTTACTGTTAACAAGAGGTGTGTACATTTTGTTGTTATTTTCACAATTAACAATTTAATAACAATACAATTACATATTGACATGCACATGAATGGCTATATTATATCCACCCTTTCTTCTCAATGGTTAATGGTGTGATATTGACATAGAGCGCACATTGGCCTGGGTATAAATGTAATGGAACTCAAACTGTATTATATTCCCCTACATTAAATGCACCGGCTTTCAATGACATGTATGACACTGCAACGACTTGCATTTAAGTAACACGCAGTATAGAACGATTATTTCCATTACCATCTCTGTTTTTGTCTGTACATATTCAGACGCCTGATAGTTGCACGATCCCTCATGTTGTTCCCTCCAGCACCCTTGGGGCGATCTGTCAAAAGGGATTTAACATTATGTCCATGTATTGAGGAATGACAGACAGAAATAATGACAGACAGTACATATGACAACATGGCCCGGCGGCTTTACTGCAGTACTCGATGTACTACAGTACTACTCAGGTGATTACGTGATTACGTGATTATTTAAATTAGTCTGTGATGGCGCTTTCATTGTAACTAGTTAAAGATAAGTAACGCAAATACTCAGCTAGCAGCAGCATGTAGCAGCATAGCTGTAAACAAACGGTATGGCTAATGGAGTTCTGCTCACCAGGGTTGCTGCTGGAGGTCGAGGGGTTTATCGTGCTTTTCCCCTTGAACTGTGGCTTCACCATTTTGGGATTCGGTTGGTCTAGCCTTAGGAAATAAATATACTAACACTGAAACTACACGCAGTAATTATAAAGTTAACTGTTATCTTTCATGCAGCACCATTTACACGTGTCGTCTATGGGTACTAGGAAACGCGTCATCAAAAAGCGACCGTTTCAGCAACCAATCAAAGGGCTAAGGGGAATAAATTATGCGTGTAATCTACATCCATGCATGGAGCTGTGGCGCTGTTGTGTTTTGTTAAATTAAATAATCATATAGTTAACTGTAGTAAAAGAAAAATCCTCATACAACCGCAAAATACAATCTATCCCCCCTCATCTCTCTCTCTCTCTCTCTCTCATTGCTTTTTTTACAAAGCATGTTCCCAGTAAAATATTATATTCGCAATAAATGGTTGCTTTTATGCTGTAAAATGTATGCATTTTTTTGCATGTTATAAACTATAAACCACCGTGATTATGTTATTACATAAATAGAGAGAAACATGATATAAAAAATAAAAACAAACATTTGTTACACAATTTCTATTATTAAGCTCAAAAGACTTGTAAATCACAAAACCACATACAGAAATTTAGAAAAATTATTTTATTTTAATATAATAGGCTACATGTCACTTTATTATTGCTATTAGCCATACAGCCTTAACGCATGCTCATATTATTTAACATGCAGTCTGCCACTGTTAAGGTAGCCTACTTTTATATTTCTTTCATGATTATACTCCATCAAGTATGGTAGGTCCATTCATTGGTTAGTGCCAATGTAGGGGAACAACGTGTCACATCGGAGAAACTGTTTCTCCAGTCAAGAGGGTTGCCTGCCAATATCAATTTTATAAAGCAGCTAAGCTGTTTTGACCAAAGAATGTTCTTTTTGTTTTTATGAAATTGGGTTTGGCCTCAAACTGCATCAGTGCTGTGAAATAAATGTTCAGATCACCAGAATGTATTTTCCTCTCAAAATAGTGAGAATAAATAGATGTTTTCAGAGACATACGTAGTAGGCAAATATATAATGTGTTATTGTCAATAGCTGAATAGCTGAACAGGTCAACAGTTATAGTAAGAGAACAGCACACTGTTAGAATTAATAACAGCTTAAACACTTTAATAATAGGGTTTCATTTTATAAGAGCCGATCTATTAGAACAGGAAAGCGAACGTACATAATAATAATAATAATAATAATAATAATAATAATAATAATGAATTTTATTTGGGACGCCTTTCTAAATACTCAAGGACATCTTACATTTTAAATACATAGATAAAAAAACATTTGGCTGAAGTACATGGAACCATATATAACTCAATAGAACTATACTGCCCTACAAAGCCTATGTACATTTGTTTAACTGGCCAGTTTTGTATTTTCTGCAATATGAATACATATTTTTCTCAAACACAAAAACAAATTGACCTCTTGAAACTTTTGTCACAAGATAATGCGGCTGTCAATAAGTTTATGGTTAGTAATAACTCAATTTTGACCAGATACGTATACTGCTGTTAGCCTTTGGACGGCAGTATAGAGATAAGATGTTACAAACAACGCCATGTATGGGATGGAACATCTGAGTGTGTGTAGGGCCAATTCCGGCTATGTCTGTTCCGTAGTTGCTGTCCATCTGTCTCTGAAGAACCTGTCCATCACTGGCATTCCAAAAGTGGTGCAAATCTGGTCCAGAAGAACAGATTGTCTTAGTAGTGTAAAATCTGTGTTTGATAATGTGGGCTACTTCTGTTCTGAACATTTAAAAGCCATCATGCGTTCTAGTCCCTCATTTACTGATCATCAATCTTCCATCCATTCATCTTCATCCGCTTATCCAAAGTCGGGTCGCGGGGGAAGCAGCTCCAGCAAGGGACCCCAAACCTCCCTTTCCCGAGCCAAGCAAGCTCTGACTGGGGGATCCTGAGACATTCCCAGGCCAGTTTGGAGATATAATCTCTACACCTAGTCCTGGGTCTTTCCCGAGGCGTCCTCCCAGCCGGACGTGTCTGGAACACCTTCCAAGGGAGGCGCCCAGGGGGCAACCTTACTGGATGCCCATACCACCTCAACTGGCTCCTTTCAACGCAAACGAGCAGCGGCTCTACTCTGAGTTCCTCATTGGATGGCCGAGCTTCTCACCCTATCTCTAAAGGAGACGCCAGCCACCCTTCTGAGGAAACCCATTTTGGCCGCTTGTTCACTCTCCAGTCAGTGCCATCTGACCAGTGACACTGGCTCCAATATGGAGCTGGTCCCCGGGCGCTGCACAGCGGCTGCCCACTGCTCCCTTGAGGGATGGGTTAAATGCAGAGGATGAATTTCGCTACATGTATGTGTATGTGACAATAAAAGCACCTTTACCTTTATTTGAAAATAAATAAATAAATAAATAAATAAATACATACATTTTCTGAAGCCGATATAAGAGTCAAAGTAACCTCGCTCTGTTGAAGAGGTTGATCCCAACATTTAAAGAGCTTTGATAGATAGTATTTTGCAACATGAGTAGGTAACCTAACCAAATGTCCAAATATTACACGTTTGTGAAGTGGACCATCATATTAGTTTGATTGAATAAAGCATCTTCTATATTCGATCAATATGGGTGCAAGCAGCAACTAACATTTAATTTGCATATTGTTTGCATCACTCCCTCTACAGGCCAATATTATATTGCATGCAGAAGCAACTAAAACCAGACTAGAACAGTCTAATGCAGAGCTCATGGTGTGTTTCTGTTGGTGGGTGCTAAACAGGAAGATAAATCAGCAGTTGCCCGCCCTGCGGAATTCCAAAACATGGTTGTTTTGTATGAGGCCTCAATGAAAGTTAATGAATGACTCAGTGTCTTTCATCCATTGGCACTACGTTACAAAAGCAACTTGTGTTGAACACAAGCTGGTAGTTAGCCTGAGCTTGATGCAGTTAGCCAGCGCTGTGTCCCAGACTTAACGCAAGTAAAGGCTGGCTCTGCGAGACTCCTGACTGACTGACTGACTGACTGACTGGTAGAGAGACATACAGAGAGACAGACAGACAATTTGTCAGCAGCACAATCAAAAGGAATCGCAATATCACAGTCACCAACAGACATACACATATGGGTGTATGGGTATGCACCTTACAGCAGATTGTGTTGGCCTGTTCTGGATTGCGCAAGAGGCTTACAAACCGCAGCATCAGGTTGAAGGCTTTCATGACTCACAGCATGCTGCAATGAAAGGAAATGAGAAGAGATATTGTTACTACGCTGCTTTGCAACACATCAGCAGAGCATTGAAGGTGCTCATTATTTGTGTGGGTTTGTGGGTAATATTTCAGGCTCGCTTATTTACAGTGTCTCTCTGCTTTAAATCAGAGTGGGCGTGCTAACAAGATGAAGGACCTGCTCCTTCATCTATGTAAACCGGAGTAAACAGTAGGAGACAAATTATATAGAGCCTGTGAATCTGTTCTTGTAATGGAGCTACTGTGGAATGTGGCGTGGAAAGTTTTCAAATAGAGAACAACTGAGGCCCTTATAGTGTATTACTGTACTGTCGTATTGTACGTTTTTGCATTGAGTTAACAGTTATGTAACGATCATATTATCATGACTGCATGGCTGCGGTTAAATAAATCCAAATCACAAAGTCTTTTTGGTGGCAAAATCTTTCCTTACTGGAATACAAAAAAACTTGGTTGGAGGCAGAGCCATGTAAAGAGAGAGTCGCGTCATCAAATTTTTTCACAGCAGTATGGATTGTGGAGCCTCAAAATAGTTCCCGGAAGTTTGCCTAAATACTAAAAGTATAAATTCTACTACTAATTACCAAAAAATAAGTTATGCATCTGTATGTGTATATATATATATATATATATATATATATTAAAATTGCCCACCAAGCACTTCATGGAACTTTTTTGCAATAGGTTTTGCCTCTCCATAAACCATGTGATCGTTGAAAATGTTTAACTTCCGTTGGCGTAACTCCCTCTTTCCATGGCTCTGATTGGAGGTGAAGCAAACCATCTCCATACCACCCCACTATCTCTATATTGCAAATACCCCTAATGTACCGTATATACAGGCTTACTATTGCCAGTGTAGAGAGGGGATTAGGTTTGTTATTGCATAGAGGCAACAGAGGGAATGACGAGGGATGTGCAGTGCACTGCAGTTTGAACCGTTGAAACAAAAAGCCAACGCTTGAAGAAATTGCAAAGTGACGGCGTATGCTGCTTTTCAAGAGAATATGTTTCACTAATGTATTTTATGCTCTCCGTTTATTTTCACCCAACCTAAATCATCTACTTATTTAGCTCTCGTCTCGCAGCACGACTACGAATTTCACACCACATAAATCACAGGATAATCTGTTGGCGAGATCCTGCTCTTCAAAACAAATGGTGTTTATGAGTGCTAATATAAGGCATGTACTGCCAGTTTAGATAAGCCACAATAAAGACAGAATGTATCTTAAGGGTCTCTTGAAGGGTGGTAAACATGGTGAACCTCAACCAGCAGTGTTACAGTCAATAGTCCCACTTCCACGTGTGTTTCAGCGGTAATGTAATTTAATCTGAGGCCCATGGAATCATTTATAAACTAATCTGGTTATATGATGTAAATGAGAGCCAATCGTTTTATTTTATTTTATATGAAATCTTATTATATTAAAACGCAGCACTTCACCTCTTGCAATCTTGTAAATTGAATGGCTACATTACATTGGCACTTAACTTTGAAGTATTTGACCCGTCACATGGGATGTAAACAGAACAAGGAAATGACACCCTAATTGATCTACATCTAACACCAATAGTGACAATTACAATAATGAGTGAATTTTGTTGCCTGGAACTGGTGATTAGATGGGCATCAGCATAGAAACATGTGGGCACTATTAAGAGAAAATTGCCCTAAAAGTCTGAAAGGCACAGAAGTGAATGTAAATCACTTTATGTGGCCAGACTACGCTAACAGATACAGACTTGTGTTTTCTTCTCAAAAAGTGTTACTGACATCTCAACTGTTCAGTAACCTTCCAATGTCACTCTCACGGATATGTAACAAGTTATACGTCAAGCTGTTCCTGGTTGCGATACAATAATTACATTTTGATAAGAATGATAAGTGTGTGTCAACTCAAGAGTTTCTTGGAAAGCTGATGCTAAACTCAAGTGGAATAACACGTCCGCGCTCCACCATCCTAAAAGTGAAGTCAGCGATTGTAAGATAATAATAATAAAATAATAATTTATTTTCAAATTCAGAGAATATCTACTTACAATCCACTAACTGCCCCATCTGTACATGCTGAACATATAATCCAGTGTTTATATAAAGCTATGGCTCTGTAAATCTTTTTTTTCTCTTTTTCCACTTTATGTCTGGTCAATTGGTACTTAATAACTGAAAGGGAGTGCGGAAACCAAACTAGGTTGTAGAACCACTGCATTAAAGGCAGGGTTAGTCATTCTTGAGAACGCTCAAATCAAAACAAACTCCCTCAGAAGATCCGCCCCACACATCGAAACGCATTGCAAAGCCAAGGGCATTGTTGTGAGTGGTGTTTGCAAAGCCAGGGCTGTGTAGAAGTACCGGTTTATTTTTTCATCACGCACAGAGAACGGCAAGCGAGCGAAATGTGAGGAGATATTTTGTGTATTTGACAGAACGTGTGCCTACAATTTGTTTATTATAGCTGACTATACCTTTAATAGGCACAGGTATTTTAAGGAACAAGGCTTTACCACCTCACTGAACCTCAATAATACATTGATGTCACGGTCACTTGTAAAAAGAAAACCTTATGGCCCATTCACAGTGCGGGGTTCTGGATGTGATTCTGCATAGTAGCTCCAGGATGTGATTCTGCATAGTAGCTCCAGCGACACAATAGCATATCAATTGGTAGCTCTGTAGGTTTGCTAACATACACTGCATTTTCTGCATTTTAATGAGCTGTTTCACAAACTTGACAAAGGCTATACAGATTTATTCTAAAATAAAGCATATGGCCCTGCTAGTAAACTGATATTCTGCTGCGGTTCCAGATTCTGGCATATTTGTTTTTGCATATTTGTCTACATATGCTCATATGGCATTGGATGCCAGGAAATTGTTTATGATGTTGTATGCTACAGTTGCCCTCCATCTGCACTGAGCTTCAGAGAGCTAGTCCCTACTTCAGTTAGCGACGATTGAATTGAATTGTTGAATTTCGTTGTGACAAAGTATAAAGTTAATTTACTGCAACACTTCTGTTCACTGTGCATATTTTCAAGAGTCCCAGCAGATCCCCAGCAATGCACTACCACAACCTTTTGTCAGCATTTACTGTAGCTTCACGTTTCCCAAAAAGATTTGTAAAGGTGCTTTTATTGTCACATACTGTGTAATTTTTTCTCTGCATTTAACCCTTCCCTCATGGGAGCAGTATGCAGCTGCTGTCCGGTTCCATCTGGACCAAGTCCAGATGGAACCCAGTGTCTCTGGTCAACGGCACTGACTGGAGAGTGAACCTAACATGTTTAGATAGTGGCGGAAACTGGAGCACCTGGAGGAAAGGTATAATCCATGTCCGTGAAACTGGCCAATCGTGTTTTAGAAAGTTTAGTGCTATTTGGCCTTGCATGCTTCCACAACATTTCACCTGGAAGACACAGAGGAGGTTATACTGAAACAAGCATTTTGTAGTGAAAGGGGTGAAATAAATAACAACCTAAGCAACAAATCGTTTTATGTTATCAACTGAAAGAAGGGTCACGCAGGAGAGGACAAAATAAGGTACTTTTCAAGGAGATGCAGGGCACAGAATATTCTCCCCCACACCACCCTTTTTAGAGGGCTACCTTTTTCCTAGGGTCATTAAAACCCCTTCATCACTAGGCCAGATGTGTATATAAAATTGATATACACGTCTGGCCTATTGAGGCCTGACTATCTTTTCATTTACATGTCTAGTTACAATTAATATTATCAATAGTAACTAGACATATATATGAAAAAATAACC
>JAOEGT010077105.1:0-15408 GCA_025447795.1 Speoplatyrhinus poulsoni
ATACATAGTATATACTAATACTGAGTTTACACTGCATATATACATAGTATATATACTAATACTGAGTTTACACTGCAAATATACGTAGTATATATACTAATACTGAGTTTACACTGCATATATACATAGTATATACTAATACTGAGTTTACACTGCATGTATACATAGTATATATACTAATACTGAGTTTACACTGCATGTATACGTAGTATATATACTAATACTGAGTTTACACTGCAAATATACGTAGTATATATACTAATACTGAGTTTACACTGCATGTATACGTAGTATATATACTAATACTGAGTTTACACTGCATGTATACATAGTATATACTAATACTGAGTTTACACTGCATATATACATAGTATATATACTAATACTGAGTTTACACTGCATGTATACGTAGTATATATACTAATACTGAATTTACACTGCAAATATACGTAGTATATATACTAATACTGATTTTACACTGCATATATACCTAGTATATATACTAATACTGAGTTTACACTGCATATATACATAGTATATATACTAATACTAAGTTTACACTGCATATATACCTAGTATATATACTAATACTGAGTTTACACTGCATATATACCTAGTATATATACTAATACTAAGTTTACACTGCATATATACATAGTATATATACTAATACTGAGTTTACACTGCATATATACGTAGTATATATACTAATACCGTGAGTACACACTTATACATAAGCATAGTATATATGCTAATACTGTGTTGTGAGTACACACACACACACATACATATACTCGCAGTATACTGCATAAACAGCACATGAATATAGTATACACTAGTATATGTACTGTATTATAGCAGCCTCTCCTCCTGCAGCACTGTCGACCGAGACACCACTGATGACGGAGCAGAAGAGGGGGAGGGGCTTCCGAGCCTGTCGGGGCGGAGCCAGGCCATCGGGGCAGTGCTGAGCGTCCTATTGGTGGTTCTGTCTGTCTGTCTGCTGGCACTGCTCCTGTACAAGAGGGAGAGGAGGTGAGGCCACGCCCACCACGTCAGATTATGCTGCGTGGACATTGGTCGGAGGTGGGGATGCACCGATTGGCAAGAGATCGGATTCGTGCGATTTACACTAAAAAATGCGAGATTGGTGCTAGTCTGATGTTCCTTTCTAATGGCCGATACGGTAAACCTATCTGTCAATTAAATGGCTGTCATTTAGCCTTTTCTTGATTTAACTTGATTGTTTACCTGGATTAAAAATAAATGAATGAATAATATCTATAAAAATTATAACATCGCTATTCGTATCGGCCGATTTTGCGGACAGAAAATTGGCAATCGGTATATCGGTGCATTACTAGTTGGAGGTGGGAAGTCAATACTAGGAAACGCATCAATTGCAGCTTCTATGCGTTCGAGTTTGTACAAGGTTGAAAGTCGTAAAAATGGACGCTCTATCATTGACTCACTTGTTGCGTACGTGAACTATTGACATTCCTGTGCTATACTTAGCCTTGTTGACTGGATCCGTTAAAACCGCTAATAACTACATAACAATAATACATTTTATAGTTTATTAATGTAGCTAAATCTTAAATTGCATTTCGATGTGTTTTACAAGTAAAATGTATTAAAACTTTGCATAGCCACGTTGCTATGATGTCGGGACTTGAGATTCCCACATTGAATTCCGAGATGAGGGGGCGTTTCGTATTGATACATGATATATAGTTCCGTGATATGCTGGAACGCAGCATTCATCTGATGAAACTGGGAAGAGCTCCTCAGAAGCTGCATGTGCTCAATAATGACCCAACATGAATGGGTCTTGTAATGGTGTTGACTGGGGTGCTTTGTTTGCAGGGACCTGGTCCTAAAGAAAGTGTCTGGTTTTTGCAGAAGAGGAAGCAAGGCATCTTATAAATACTCCAAGGTAGTAATGAATGATCAGTGAACAAAACAGCTTATGCTATGGTGCAAGTGCTAATGCTACTTGGCTTGTGCTAATGATACTTGGCTAATGCTAATGCTGCTTAGCTAATGCTAATGCTAGTATAGTGGTTGTGCTAATGCTACTTAGCTTGTGCTAATGATACTTAGCTAATGCTAATGCTGCTTAGCTAATGCTAATGCTAGTATAGTGGTTGTGCTAATGCTACTTGGCTTGTGCTAATGATACTTGGCTAATGCTAATGCTACTTAGCAAATGCTAATTCTAATGCTGCTTGGCTAATAGCAGTGCTAACGCTGCTTGGCTGATGCCAGTAGGCAGTAGTCTTCACTCTCTCCCTCTCTCCCCGCAGGTCAGCGTGGACGAGGAAGGAGGTGAAGAGGAGATGGAGTGGTTGATAGAGGAGATGGATGCCCCACCCACCTCCACCTCCTCCTCCAAAAGTAACCACGGCAACGGGCATATCACCACCAAGCCGGTGAACACAGACGGGCTGCGGCCCTTCTCACTGGACGGTCAGGAAGAGGAGGAGGATAGCGAGGATGAAGTGCTCAGCGTGCCGGGGGTGCGTGTGCTTTCCTCCTCAGGAAGTCCCAGGAAAGCGGGGGGTGTCGCCGCCCCCAATCGCTCCTCGCGGTTCCGCAGCGCGTTGCTACAGGTGGGTGTCGCCACTCGGGCAAAAGGTCCTCCGTTTTCTATCTAGAGATATTTTTTTCTTTCTTTCTTCATGTCAGTTACCGTCAGCATTGTCACAACATATGTCCAACTGTTGTTATTCACCAATTCTGAGATACTTTTTCGGATTAACTAGAGCAAATTGACAGCAATTAAAAGAACTATGCGCAAAATGGTTATTTTACAATAAAATGTGTTTGTACATAAGTGAAATCAAACCTATGGAGTGTAGATCAGCTCTTTGAACTTTAGCTTCTTCTGATTAACCAAAGCAAAAATAGAAACATAGCAATAATATATATATATATATATATATATATATATATATATATATACAGCCTTCCCAGAGAGTTTAATAAAAATTAAATGACTAAATTAATAAATAAATACAAAATAAACTAAGAATGTCACATTCCAATTTTTTCAGTCCCGATACGATACAGATGCCGAGTACCGATCCGATTCAAGTGTTAAATTAAGTTTTAAGTTAAGTTGCAAAGTAAATCTCTATTTTAGGACTTGGATGCATTTTAGAAACCTGTTGCTGATAGTGTGGCCTGGGTAGGTTAGACATGGCTGATGCTTGATCAGTTACAACTCTCCAATTGTCACCGATACCGATCCAGATCCCGATTTCCGATCTCAGTATCACATCGGTGCCATCCCTCATATAAACGTTTGCTGTGTTTCTCCTGCCAGGAGGAGAGTGATGAAGATTTGGTCGGCCTTGACGACTCCGACAGGAAGCGTAAAAGCCGCGGTGGCGGCAGACCACGCCCACCTGGCCGTAACCACGGTGCGTCGACAGCCAATAGGAAACGGGACGAGGACGACAGTGACGAAGACCTCCTCAGAGTTTGAAGCCTCTCCTACCTTGCCTCCTTCACCGTCCAATCAGGACTTTTCTCTCTCTCTCTCTCTCTCTCTCTCTCTCTCTCTCCTTTTGAATGGCTCCATAGAGACGTTTTTCTTGGGCTGTACATTTTACCTGAGCTCCTCCAGATCTCCAAACAAACCAACAAACAATGCTGAGACACACAGGCCAGCTGACGTTTTGTCTCTTTATTCATAGGTGGAGCTTTAAGAATGTGCTTTGTGGACGCAGGCGATGATGCCTTAGCTCCTCGCGGCTCCTCCCTGCAGTTCACAGTTGCTACGATAGCAGATCCTTCTCTTTCTCCGGCCCATCACACCCTTACCGTCCTATTTAGTTGTGTTACTAGACAGATTGATTTTGTCTCGACGATGTACATAGATAATAATGTCCTGTGATATGCGACCGTGTGTTGTTCTCTCCATCGGTGAATTTCTCTCACTTTTGTTCGCTTTATTTCAGGATTATTTAATTGAGCTGATTAGCTGAGATTCATTTTTTTTTTGTGTTCTTTTGAGATGGCCTTAAGTATGAATGGACAGCCAGCGAGAATGGAACGGTACAGGTTGAAAAATGAGATGGACATAACAGTTTATGCAAGTTTGTTTGTTTTGACAAGCACTCCAGATGTATTAGGCGTAGTGAAAGCATCCTTTCACACTCCTGTTTATGTGGGCGAGCTCTGGGTTTGGACAGGGCGTGAGGCTTCTCTGAGCTGCGGTGCCATTACTGAGCTGTGCCAGTCTCAGCAAAGCCGAGTGTTTATCAGTGCCCGATCCTTTTGAGCCAAACGCATGACATCAGGCGGGACAGTTGTAGGGTTTATTGTCTCTCTAGATGAGTTCAGGGTCATCGTAATGTTTGCCAACTATGTGGAATAGAGAATGAAGTCAGTCCAAAACAAGTATTAACTTATTATTAACTGACAGAGCCCTTTTGATTTATTTTTTAAAGCATTCTGTGTTTATTTGATGCCACAGTAATTGGCGAGTTCATTTAGGCTTATTTATTTAAAGAAACACATTAGTTGCCTCATCTTCCATGTTACAGTACACAGTGAAGGATTAAAGTATGAGATTTCTAAAAATCTGGAACCTGATTGATTAATGATTAATTGAGCTTAATTATAGTATACATTAATTTCAGCCTTACGAATTCTATAAAAATAGGACTATTGGTTCACCAATCAGGGTATATATAAAGCTTTTTTACATTTATTAATGAATGATACACTCCCAAAAGAAAACTTAAGTAAGAACACTCCAGGTATAATTTGTGCCATAATTATGAAGATCCAGTATTATGCCATCCCTTTTACAAACAGGAATAATGCTTCCACTTAATTCACCATCTGTGAAAAATATGAAGGAATCTGCCCTGATTTTGTTATGGAACACTGAGTTGGACAAAAGTGAAAGTCCAAGTTAGATGCGTTTGTGTCGGTAGATGAAACATTGTTCTGAAATGCAACATACTGAGCTAATCATACTCGTAATCTGCAATCAGTTTTTGAAATGAATGTAAAATGGTTATTTCACTCACTCTAATGAATGACATGGTGTCTTATTTGCTTTACCATTATATGAATACAGTATGCATAACTGTGGTGTTGGGTGATTGGAGATGCATTCCTAAACGCTAACCATGTCCACGTCAAAACCTCTCCAAACGTGATGAGCCCTCTCACAGCCTGATGTTTAATGGTGTCGTTACGCCTGCTGCACTTTATTGCTATCCATGTGCGACTACTATTCCTCCTCCTAAGGGGAGACCAGTTGATGGCAGAGAAGTGGATGACCAGCTTGAGACGAGCGTAGGAGACTATGTATTTTGATTTGCACCCTCCAAAGCTGAAGAAGATTGAGAAATTGATCAGCCCAAAAATATAAACCACCCATTCTCTGCTCCACTTGTCCATTGAACACCCCTACCCAATAGGCGGAGGTGAATACACCTGGTCCACAAAGTACAAATCCCACATGTTCCAAACCAGTTACTTTCACTGGTTAGGATCTGTACTCTGTGGACCTGGTGGGCCTACCTATGCCGTATCGTAGGTAACGCGCTCTGGCATGTGATTGGCTAGCCACAGATCTACTGACTGTCGACGGGCTGTAATTGAAATTTAGCGATAATATACTGGAGTAAAAGTTGCATACAGTACCTGTACTGCATCTTTAAATGTTTTCTCTAGCCTGCTCGCCTCTGTGTCCGGGCCAGCTCAGGGTCACCGTGGAAACGGATTTCTCACTGCTGGCGCAGTGACACAGCATGAGAACTCTGAGGTCAGAGGTCATCCATGTGTTTTATTTGACGTGAATGATGTCCTCTGTTTTACTGCTTTACTGCCTGTTTTCCTATTTAAAGAAAATTAATGTGGGAGAAAAAAAAAGCATTATTTGAATAAATAAAATGAGCTGCCGTTTGTTGTGCTTGTTAATATTTACGCATGTCACCCTTTACACAATGCCGTTCAATAAACGATGGTCAGTTGATAAATCACAGGGCTCTTGTATTGCGTTTAGATGGTAGTAATGATTAATGAAAGACTTCTAAATCATTAAGGCAAGGTAAACCTGCTGAATTAAAACTTAGTCATCAATTGTACATCCATATGGAGAACATATTCAGCTGAAATGACTTCAGATCAGCATGCCTAGCGCCCCGTGAAGTCTGTTCTGAACTGTGTTACTGAATAACAGCGTGTGTGTGTGCGTGTGTGCGTGCATGTGTGCGTGCGTGTGTGCGTGCGTGTGTTAATTCAGTTCCTCACATGGGGATGTTACGCATACAAGTTCAACAAGGTCAACTGTGACAAACGACCTTTGCTCCTTCTTATTCTGCTTAAAAACCCAGGCCAGACGATACCGGGCCCCACATCAGGCACCACCGGGCCCAGTAAGTGACCCTCCCCAGCCCCCTTCCCTAAGCCACATTTTCACACTTGTTTTTAAGGCATTTGTATTCGTCTAGCGGAGCACCAACTTGACCATCTACACGTTCAGCATTCAGCAGATCGGTTAGCCCACTTAACAAGCAGTGCATCATTCAGCAGTATCGGCAGTGATCGTTAGAGGCCACGGTCTCCTTCACCTGCTTAGGATCTTCACACACACACAGACGTCTCAGAGCCATGGCGACGTTCGACGACGTCTTGGAGGAGGTGGGGACGTTCGGACCGTGCCAGAAGCGCATCTTCGCCCTGCTCAGCCTGCTCTCGCTGCCGTTCGCCGGGGTCTACGTGGGCATCGTGTTCCAGGGCTTCACCCCGGAGCACTGGTGCCACGACCCCGCCGCCGCAGAGCTGGGGCGCAGCTGCGGCTGGAGCCCGGCGGACGTTCAGCGGATGACGGCGCCCCTGGAGGACAGCTCCTCCTCCTCCGCGGTGGGCCCGGTCATCCTGAGCGCGTGCCGGCAGTACGACGTGGACTGGAACACCACCGCTCTCGCCGCCGTCTGCGACGACACAACGGCCGCTGCCGCCGCCAACCTCAGTGAGGCCGCCACCACTTCCTGTCGCTATGGCTACGAGTACGAATACGAGGGCAGGCGGACCTTCGTAATGGAGGTGAGGCTCAGGTTCTTCTACGCTCAGCTGAATACTAATATAGACTCACTGCCATAGAACTATATAAGAGCAATAATAGTTACAATTTAACAGTAATTAAATACAGTACACCATGGTCTTACAATACAACATTAAAGGTAATAGAGTAACAGTAATTAAATACAGTATACCATGGTCTTACAATACAACAATAAAGGTAATAGAGTAACAGTAATTAAATACAGTACACCATGGTCTTATAATACAACATTAAAGGTAATAGAGTAATACTGTAGTAATTAAATACAGTACACCATGGTCTTATAATACATTAAAGGTAATGGAGTAATACTGTAGTAATTAAATACAGTATACAATATAACCATAAAGGTAATAGTAGATAATAGCATTGGTATATATCATGTATAATACTAGGTGTAATAATCTAATAGTATAATAATGGTATAATTGTATAATGATATAATAGTTAAATAAAAAGTGTTTGTGTGTGTATGTGTGTGCGTGCGCTGGTCCCAGTTTGACCTGGTGTGTGCAGATGCCTGGATGCTAGATCTGTACCAGTCCATTCTCAATGTGGGGTTCCTGGTGGGGAGCATCACTGTGGGATACACGGCTGACAGGTGAGGCTGTGATTGGTTGACGGCTGACAGGCGAGGCTGTGATCACTCAAGTGATTTTCCTGTTCCAGGCCATCTGTGGTGTCTAAAGGGAGCTTACTAACACTTAACTTAATAATGTAAAACCTCTGATTTACCTAATAGCCACAGGTGTTACCTGATTTGTAACTGAGAGTCTCTGACCAGTCATTCCCACGAACATCCTCTTAAACCTTGTGGACAGCCTTCCCAGAAGAGTTAAGTCTGATATAACTGCAAAGGGTGGGTTAACTCCGTGTTAAACCCTACGGATTAAGAATGGGATGTCATTAACCTTCATGTGCATGTATAGGCAGGCGTCCCAACACCTTTAGCAATATAGTGTAGTTCTAAGCTGCTTGGATCACACATATTTTGTAGTGGTAAAAGCTTTGTCAAATAGTGTGTGGACAGTGGCAATAAAGAGACTAGTGGCGATGTTGTTGGGTAGGCTATGCTTGTTTTTCATTTCCTGGCTACACAATATAATATATAATGCTAGTTTAACCTATTGCCACTTTTACTTTACTGTAGGCTATGCCGAACATTCACAGGCTTGTTGCTCATAGGCAGTATTTGTCATCCCACCCACAGGCATATTGCCAGTCAATCAAGGGTGTGTTTAAAATTGCTTGAAGGGAGAAAATGTCATATTTGAAATTAGAGTAATATGAAAGTGTCTCCTGGGTCTTTCTGTCTCCCCCGTCTCCCTGTCTCCTCCTCTCTGTCTCTCTGTCTCCCTGTCTCCTCCTCTCTGTCTCCCTGCGTCTCCTCTCTGTCTCCCTGTCTCCTCCTCCCTGTCTCCCTGTATCTCCTCTCTGTGTCTCCCTGCATCTCCTTTCTGTCTCCCTGCATCTCCTCTCTGTCTCCCTGTCTCCTCCTCTCTGTCTCTCTGCGTCTCCTCTCTGTCTCCCTGCGTCTCCTCTCTGTGTCTCCAGGTTCGGCAGGAAGCTGAGTCTCCTGGTATCCAACCTGCTGAACGGGATCGCGGGAATCCTGGTGGCTGTTGCCCCTAACTACATGTCCCTGCTGGTGTTCAGGGGTCTCTTTGGGTTTGGTGTTAAGGGCGGCTGGATGGCTGGATATGTGCTGAGTAAGGACAACCGATTGAGCAATATTCTGCATCTTGGGGGATTTTGTCGTTTGTAAGATATATATTGTTAGATAGGATACAAGAAAGCAGACTAAGAATACAGAATGTAACTGTTTACGAATTGCTTTAAACAGGGATTTTAACATGACTCAATATAGAATAGCATAAACAATTATCCTAAATCAATAAATTAAGTACATATTTTGCAAAACAAAACTCATAAGCATTTAATAATCCCCAAATATATCAAATATACCGTACAACTTCAAATAAAAGCAGGTTCCCAATTAGACAGAAGCCTGTGCCTTTTACTGGCCTGGGAAGGCTACATGTTTTGACAAATAAAAGCAGGTCTCAATAAGAAGCCTGGTCTGTTTTTTCTATAGAAATTATTTCGATGTAGTCTATAAAACATCTGTCCAGCTGTCCGTCTGTTTGAGCTACACCATATTGCCAAAGGTATTAAGACACACCTCCGAATCATTGAATTCAGGTGTTCCTAGTACTTCCAGGTATAAAATGTGTATTAAATCAAGCACCTATACATGCAGACTGCTTCTACTAACATTTGTGAAAGAACGGGTCGCTCTCAGGAGCTCGCTGAATTCAAGTGTGGTAATGTGATAGGTTGTCACCTGTGCAAGTCCATTTGTGAAATTTCCTCACTATTAATATTCCATGGTCCACTTATAGTGCTATTATAACAAAGTGGAAATGATTGGGAACTACAGAAACACAACCACACAAGTCATAGGACACATAAAATCACTGAGAGCGTGGGCAGCACATGCCGAGGCGCATAGTGCACAGAAGACGGCAACTTTGTGCAGAGTCAATAGCTACAGACCTCCAAACGTCATGTGGCCAGACTCAATAAGTCTGTACCTGTAATTCCAGTGCTACTCTGTGCAGTGTTTTATTTGCTAATTTCAGTTGTTACATTAAGCAGTAACCATAGTCTATTTATCTAACAATATACAATACTTGAAAACAGCCAGTTGGTAAGTTCCTAAAAAAATTCCTGTGTATAAGTTCAACATTTGACTTTGTCACAGAGTTACGTAGTTTAATCAAAATACCTCTCCTGTCAAGTGGGCGGGATTAGAAAGATTGGCTCTACAAGAATACTCAAGAAGCTCCTCGTGGCGTCTAGGGAACTCCAATCCCCCCTTTTTGAGGATGCTCCCCTTCCTCCCTGTCAGTCACAGAGCTGGTGGGCGTGGAGCACAGGAGAACGGTGGGCGTGCTCTACCAGATGATCTTCAGCTTCGGGATCCTCCTCCTGCCCCTGCTGGCTTACTTCATCCATGACTGGCGCTGGCTACAGGTGGTCATCAGTGTCCCCTACATCATCCTCCTGTCCTACTATTGGTGAGAAACACGCCTTGTTGCTGGTCTGACGTCATCGTTCGACCGTTGTTCATCTACTACTGGAGATCTACAGTTGTCTATTTACAGTTGTCGTTGTACCGTTGTTCATCTATTGCTGTATTTCTACTGATGTTTATCTACTGTTGTAGTTCAGCCATTGTATTTGGCATAGTTCTGGCTTGATTGGAAATGTAATGTGACGTCAGCTCTTAAGACTTGGTCATGCTTGGGTGCTGAAGATGCAAACAAAGAATGCTAATCTAATATTCTATACAGATTGATTGACACCATGTTTTTATGTATATGTTCATTTATATTTTGTATAGTAGATAAAGACCTAACATCCAGTGCAAGGTCAACTTTGATCTTGTGCACCGGCGCCTGCTCACTGTAAACTGCCTGAATGTGACACTTGTGTCACAGGTTCATCCCTGAATCTCCACGCTGGCTCCTCTCTCAGAACAAGAGATCCAAGGCCGTGCGGATCACAGAGGCCATGGCCAAGGAGAACCACCGGACGCTCTCCAAGAACATTGAGATGGCTTCATCATGTGACACCAAGGCAGTCAGACACTGCTCTACCTCATCCTCCAATCAGACACTGCTCTACCTCTTCCTCCAATCAGACACTGCTCTACCTCATCCTCCAATCAGACACTGCTCTACCTCATCCTCCAATCAGACACCCCCTGTACCTAATCCACCAATCAGAGATAATAATGCTGTAGACTGTTGCTATGCGCGTCTGTTGCCATGCGCGTCTGTTGCCATGCGTGACTGTTGCCATGTGTGCAGGCCATGACTGACGACAGCGCAGGCAGCAGCACGGCCTCCTTCATGGACCTCATCAGGACCCCCAGGATGAGAAGACAAACGCTGATCCTCAGCTTCAACTGGTGAGCGCTCGGCACCACAGACCAGCAAGTTCACTGGACAGTTCCTATTGGCTGAGCAGACCCGGGCTACGTTTTAGAGTCGGAGCTTGGCACTCCACCTAACAAATCTTTTATTAATGAATTATTTTTTTTTAACAAAATGTATATTTTCAACTTCACAGCTGTCTAGTCTAGTCACAGCAGGTCACTAGACAAGCAGGTCAGACCGTATAAATATACACGTACAAACCCTCTGTGACGTTGCCCGTAGATGTGTACAGTTACTTCCGTTGTAGTTCTAAAGTGTGTACTAATGACTAATGACTGTAGTTGGTAGACACAACTGTAGTCATGTTTACAGAATGTAAACATGTTTATTTCTGCTGAAAAGTTGGACAGTTTAACTTAGGGTCTACGGGGTTTGACTCGCTTTTGGAGCCACCCTCAAGTGGCTATTCGGGGAACTGCAGATTTTGGTACTGGTCGCGGTTGGATTAATTTTTCCGCACTGGAGGTTGTTGCTTACTCAGCAGTGTTGGAGACACATGGCTGTGAATGAGCTATCATCTCATGCTGCTGTTCAGTTTAGCCTGTTAAACAAAGGCTAAACTGGTTTACCTCTAATGTAAACACAGGCTAAACTGGTTTACCTCTAATGTAAACATAGGGCAAACTGGTTTACCTCTAATGTAAACACAGGCTAAACTGGTTTACCTCTAATTTAAACACAGGGCAAACTGGTTTACCTCTAATGTAAACACAGGGCAAACTGGTTTACCTCTAATGTAAACACAGGGCAAACTGGTTTGTACCACTTATGGCTCTAGCACCATTTCTAAACAACAACAAACGCTTGATTTTAACGTCAGGGACCTCAGCCACACCCACTGGTCACTGATTGGTCCACCGTCCAGGGTGGCTGTGTGACCGCTAAAGCGACCAGGGCTTCCAGGGTGTTCCCAACGTAAATTGAGCTGAGAGCAGCAGTGAGGTGGGACCAGGCTGCGTGGGGAGATGGTGAACAAGTCAGGAGAAATGAGTGGCGCTCCTTCAGTTCCCCCCCTTCCACCTCCTCCCCCTGCAGGTTCACAAGTGCGGTGGTCTACCAGGGCCTGATCATGAGGCTGGGTCTCCTGGGAGGCAACATCTATCTGGACTTCCTGATCTCCGGCCTGGTGGAGTTCCCCGCCGCGCTCCTCATCCTCCTCACCATCGAGCGCGTCGGCCGCCGGCTGCCCTTCTTTGCTGCCAACATGGTGGCCGGGACGTCCTGCCTCCTCGCCGCCTTAATACCCGACAGTGAGCCAGCCCCACCCCGCCCACACACACACACACACAGTTGTCTAGGCTACCGGCAGGGGGAAGTGTTACCCCGGATTTCCACCAGGGGCAGGTCTGTTGCGTTACATCGGCTACGTGGTTCAGAAGCATCCCAGAAGCATCCCAGAAGCTTGTTCCATCAAAAACAGAATAGGCACACATTTGAAGCAGAGCAGAGAGCCACTTCTTCTTCTTCTTCTGGGAGATTCTGGGTGGTTTTGAAAAGCTTCTAGGTAACATAGTCCTGATGGACGGAAGAGGTTGAGACTGGAGACAGTCTCCTAGGTAACATAGTGCTGATGGATGAGGATGAGACGAGACAGTCTCCTAGGTAACATAGTGCTGATGGACGGAAGAGGATGAGACTACCGAGGCAGACCTTCTGAGGCAGCACCCTATGGCATTTAAGGGAGATGTGTTCAATCAACAATCTTTCTCCAGAATGAGTGACTCCGCCTTTAAATCAAAAACATAGCCTTTAACAAGACAATATACCATTTGCTTGCATGATGAAAGGCATAAATAACTTACAATAACAATAAAATTGCCCGTTGTTTCTCTCTGGAGGCGTTAATGGGTATTTTTAGACAATCTAATACAATCAATCTGAGGCTACAACGGTATTTCTACAGCAAACTGTTTTTGGGGGAATTAACTTTGTGTCAGGCCATGGTAGATGTATCTGTCTGGCCATGCATGGGAGATGTATCTGGCCATGCATGGTAGATGTATCTGTCTGGGCGCTGCCTACATCAGCCTCCACAGCAAAGTACTCTTGGTGACACGCTTACTTAAGAGACCAGAAGCGTTCCATTTTTGCTTCCATTGAAATACATTTCAATGCTCCATCTTTGCTATTATTCCAGTATCTTTGGTGCTACTGTTCGTGTAAGTCAAGGGGTCTGCTGTCCCTGTCCTAGGCATGTTCTGGCTCAAGACGGCGGTGGCCTGCGTGGGCCGCCTGGGAATCACCATGGCCTTCGAGATGGTCGTGTTTGTCAACACTGAGCTCTACCCGACCTTCGTCAGGTGAGGTGTAGCCTTTACCTGGACACTGCTGCTTTCAGAGCCAGGTCCAAGAAATGAGAAATACTAACCAGTTTCTTCTCAGTGTCTGTCACCTGGTGGTAGAATGTGTGTTGATGTGAGTACTGTGTTAGTATCAACATTGATTTAGTTGTTACAAAAGTAATACTAATACTCTTAACCTGGTGTCTGTCACTGTCAACAATAATTACATGATTGTATCTCATTAATATGATAAAATCCCTGAAAGAATCTCCTCCAATGGTTGAAGAACATGTTTTTGTATATCTCTACCATTATTGTTTATCTTTACCTCCCCCACCCCCCTCCACCCCCTTCCATCCCCCAAGAAGACCTGTTTTTTTGTGTAATTTTTAACCTGGGTGAAATGCATGCATGTATGTAAATCCACATGGGAACTATGGTATTTCATCATGAGCTGAGCTAGCGGAATGCGAGGAGATATGTTGTGAATTTGACAAGAAGTGTATTGGCTTACAATTAGCTTGCAATTAGCTTGCAATTATCTTACAATTATCTTGAAATTATCTTGCAATTATCTTACAATTATCTTGAAATTATTTTATAATTAGCTTGCAATTAGCTTGAAATTATTTTACAATTAGCTTGCAATTAGCTTACAATTATCTTGCAATTATCTTGCAATTATTTTGAAATTATTTTACAATTATCTTGAAATAATCTTGCAATTAACTTACAATTATCTTGCAATTATCTTATCTTATCTTAGCTTGCAATAGAGAGAGATAACTTCCAACCAGTGGCGTGGGAGTGGCTAACTGTGTCCCACGGTGCACGCAGGAACCTGGGCGTGTCGGTGTGCTCCACGCAGTGCGACATAGGAGGGATCGTTGCCCCGTTCCTGCTCTACAGGCTAGCTGTCATCTGGCTGGAGCTGCCTCTCATCATATTCGGTTGGTGCTCATGTCTAGCCTCACCAGACCATCCTGCTCTATATGCTGGTTTTAATATGAAGCACTATGGTTTCATACACCTGGTTCACATGAATGGGTCGTTTTCAGTCTCTGCAGAAACCTAGTAATGAGACGTGAATCAGGTGTGTTGGAGCAGGGAGACACCTACAACATGCAGGGCAGCGCAGGGCAGAGCCATGGGAAGAGAGAGCCAACGGAAGTTAGACATTTTCAACGGTCACATGGTTTATGGAGAGGCAAAACCGTTCCAGGGAGTACTTGGTTGGCAATTTGAATAGATATGTAAAGATTTCTAACTTCATTGTTTGGTAATTAGTAGTCAATAAATGCAGAGATTTACATGTACAATACAATTTTTACTTTGTACTTTTAGTATTTGCGGCTATCTTCCTGGAACTGTTTTGAAGCGCCACGATCCACCATTTCTGTGGGGAAAAAAAAAAAAAAAACGGTCCATTGGAGTGAAAGGAGATGACGCGACTCTCTCTTCATGGCTCTGGTGTTGACTCGACTCTCTCTCTTCCTGGCTCTGGCACAGAGGCCCTACAGAACCAGAATTTGAGACCCCTGATTTCCAGTCTGGAAGTCCTCAATGCAAAAGCGTTTGTCGACCGATTAGAGCAGTGTTAGAGCAGTCCTAATCCTGGCCCTGGAGTACCACTGCCTGTTGTAGATGTCTCCCTGCTACAACACACCTGACTCAAATGAATGGGTCTTTATCAGGCCTCTACAGAGATTGATAATGACCAATTAATTTGAGTCAGGTGTTTTGGAGCAGGGTGACACCTACAACATGCAGGGCAGGGGTCCCCCCAAGGACCAGGATTGGGGGAATTGCTGGATTAGAGCACAATCTGGCCAATCATCAGCCATTGAAGATTTTCTCAAGATGATATCATCAGCGTACATTTTCCAATTTGGTTTCTATTAGTGCTGTACCAAACAATTATTTTTTTGGTCGATTAATCTATCGATTATTTTTCGATTAATCAGATAACTACATTATTGATAATATAGAAATCCAGTCGATGCCATAGGGTGCTCCCTCAGAATCTGTGTCA
>JAOEGT010077116.1:0-15407 GCA_025447795.1 Speoplatyrhinus poulsoni
TATGTATGTATGTATGTATGTATGTATGTATGTATGTATATATATATATATATATATATATATATATATATATATATCCCATTTGTTGGTTGTATAGCATTTTCAATGTACTTGATTACAAAATACAGTATATTATGTTTTAAACCTTCATTTGTTTTATAAACATAGACCATTTTTTAAATATCTTGTACCTGTGCTTTTATTTTAGGCAGAAACCCAGCCGGAAGTAGTACAGAAAAAGCAAAAAAGAGAACGGAAGAAGAAGAGAACGGATGTGCTTTATTTTGAAACAGCACTTAGGCGTCATTCTTCCTGGCTTGACGGCTATAACGATTTTTAATGTTATAATCTGTTGTTTCTGTTTATATTATCACGTAAACAGCACATGTGTCCACATCATGGATACATTCGAAACACGAGGTAGGTTTCTACCATAGGTTGCTACCAGGCTAGTAGTGGCACTGGCTATGCTACCTACTACCGGTAGGTTAGCTCCTCATTCATCACAAAGCCCGCTCAGTCTTGTCTGTTCTGGGACTATAGTATATCTGTAAGATCTGTTCAAATTGGTTTGAGGTATATTTGAGTACAGACAATGAAACTTACTGAATTTAAATTGTACAGTATTTCTGTTTAGACGAGATGGTTACACACTACATTTTCAAACAATGTACCAACCTGATTAGATACTAAACACTATTCTGCTCAGGTTTCAGACTTGCATCTACTATCGCTCTCCTCTTACCACATACATCGTAATCGTTTCCATGAAATACAGTGCCTCCTGGAGGTGGTTCAGCTTCGCTGCCGAGCTCAAAGGCACGTCAGCACGTGTGCTACAGTCCTAGTGTTAATTAAAAATGACACACATATAGTCTAAATGGTAGCAGAGAAACACATATATTTGAAGCAGCACTACTACACTATGATTGAATGCCAGACAATGAATATATTTCTATTAAAACTGTCCATGTAACTTACTGTCAGTATTTCAATTTATCTATAAATAAATATAGCCTAACTTTTGCAATTGTCTGCATTACACAGGTATAGCTTTGTTTCCACTTCCCCTGGCGTCACTACGGTTGGTGGCTTCCCCTCTACAGTTGACTTATTCATTTGTGTGGAAGGTCATACAGAAGAGAGATGTGAAGCGATACAGTAAGGTTGAGGAGTTTGTTACTATTGTCACCCAAACCATTCCTGAGCTCATGAGCTTCAAGCAGACAGCACAGCTCATTTTGGGATTGAGGGCAAGAGTAAGTATGACTAAATTAATAATAAACATTTAAAATATGCTCACGTTTCAGACGTTTATTAAACTGCTTATACTGTGTTTGTGAATACAGCGTTTTGCTTTAATTCAACATAGATTATCCTGGATTTGCTTCACACCAAGGCTACGCCAGATTCCCATTCTGTCCAAATTCTAATAAACAAACTGAAGCTCACCCCACCATGTGTAAGAATACACTTTGTTCTGCGATGCAGTTCATAGTTGGATCAATGTAGATAACGGTGACTATCTGCGTAGCTGTTTGGATAATGAACTAAGTATCTTTAATGACTAACATTCTAGACGGATGCAGAAGTTGAGAAGTCACAGACCAATTTCATGGCGTTGGTGCAAACACTGCTCACAAACTGTGCTGAGAAGAAGAGGTTCTTCCAGGTTAGTTTTAGTTAGCTGTGATACTTTTTCACACACAAACATGCAAAAATCACAATGTAAATGAAGCGCTTTATTGACAGCTAGAGCTCTGGATTTCAGTGGAAAATGTAGATTTGATCATCTTTTTTGAAATCCAGTGTCAAAATCCGGTTTTGTTTTTTCTCATGCAAAATGTAGTCTTGAGAGCTACATTTTTCTTGTAGTGGCCAGTGACCATAATAAGATTATAGTAATGGAGTAAAAACACTGCCAAACACTAATGCAGCTTCATTCAACAGGACGTGTTCCCTGTCCAATATGGCTCAAAGTTTGATGCAGCACTCAAGGCTCTTATTGCAGGCCTGATCTGCAAACTGGAGCAATTTCTCCCTGTGCCCGATTTGTCCACGGTAGGTACATGCTTCTGAATTATTACAAGAAAACGTCCATAAAAAGTACAGTCAGTGTATGACATAGCACTGGTATATTAAAATGTTTTTCAACCTCTCACTAGCAAATGACAAATGGGATCCGGGAACGTAAATGATTACCTGGTGCTCTCCTTTCTCCAAGCTTGGAGCCCTGATCTCCACTGAGCAGTCTGTCCTGGAGGCATGTGGACATTTCCTGCCAGACCCTGGGGACCTGAAGATACTTCTCCACTACCAGCGTCCCAAAGGCCTCCTCAGCATCAATTGTATGTTTTATGCTAACATCGCCACTATTCTTGTTTGCCACTGTTGTTGTTAGATGTTGTTAGCTACAGATGTTGTTAGCCACTGTGCACATCACCAAGCAAGCAGACTGCCAGAGATATTCAATATTCTATGGACAAGGCTATTTGTATATCAGGTTATTTAGTTAGAGACAATTATTGTCGTTTATTAGGTTCAACAGTTCATAATACTTGACAGATTGTGTTGAAGTATTGTTGCTTGGCAACACACACACAACACACATTATTTCATAATTGCAAGATAGATAGCTGCTTTGTAACATGCACATTAATGTGATATTTTCCATTCATTATGCGGCTAGTGGAAACTTAGTTGACTCTCATTTACGATTAGGTCATGAAAAATGAACTGGAATCTAATGTATATTGATTGTCAGAATCTATAACACAAGATGTCTGATCTCTCCCCAACCAGTTCACTTGGCAATGCTCAAAATGGAATAGTGAATTCAGCCCTAGTGTGTGACGACTACATAGTCACTCCTAAAGTGTCCCAGTGTTGCTAATACCTTTTAAGAATATTGTACTACCAGATGGATTGATTCATATAACACAGCTATCTAACATGACCTTTGACCCTTCATATAACAGCTATCTAACATGACTTTGACCCTTCATATAACAGCAGCTATCTAACATGACTTTGACCCTTCATATAACAGCAGCTATCTAACATGACATTTGACCCTTCATATAACAGCAACTATCTAACATGGCCTTTGACCCTTCATATAACAGCAGCTATCTAACATGACATTTGACCCTTCATATAACAGCAGCTATCTAACATGGCCTTTGACCCTTCGTATAACACAGCAGCTATCTAACATGACCTTTGACCCTTCATACACAGCAGCTATCTCGGCGACTGTGGGCGACTGTGTTCTGTCGTCGCTCTCTTTCCTCCCCGACACCATGGAGCATCCAGAACCCCCCGAGCCCTCGTTGGTCGTCCCTAACGACAGCCTCGGCAACGCAGGCGGCGGCGACGATGTCGCAATGGAAACCATGGTAACCTCGGAGCACGCGGCGAAGCCGGCGCAGCCAGAGGCCACACTGACAGAAAGCAATGACAATGGCGCCGTCATGGCGACGCAACACGAAGTGGGCGTCATGGCCCAGGACGCGGAAACGTCGGGGGCGGAGCCACCGCCGACGCCGCCCACCCAGGGCGTCTCCGGGACCCTGAAACCACCGCTGAGATCTGTCCCGTTCAAAACAACGGAAGCGACAGCCGGGAGTAGTTTGGCCTCTCCTGACTGTCCCTCCCCTGGCCAGCAGAGGGCGCCCACACAGCGTGTGACGCTGCACCAGTGGGTGCTGCAGGTGGCCAGCAACAGCCTCTCCCTCCCGGCCCTGCCCCCGCTGCCCGCCCAGAGCCCCCGGTCGCCCAAAGCCACCGCTGCCAGGCAGCACGGGGGGCCGCGCGCCCTCCGGCCCACCGTGCGCTACCAGTGCGCCGTGTGCGACCGCTCCTTCCCCTACCAGTCCAAGCTGAGGGAGCACGAGCGCGTGCACACGGGCGAGAAGCCGTATGCGTGCGCGGCGTGCCCCAAGCGCTTCCGCACGCAGGCGTTCCTGAACACCCACCTGAGGACGCACAGTGCGGCGCGCCCCCACGGCTGCGGCCAGTGTGGCCGGAGCTTCCAGAGCGCCGGCAGCCTGCGGAAGCACGCGTTGGTGCACAGCGGCCACAAGCCCTTCTACTGCCCCGTGTGCAACAAGGGCCTGACGCAGGCCACCTACTTCAAGCGCCACATGGAGTGCCACACCAGCCAGCTGAGCTTCCCGTGCAGGTTCTGCGCCAAGCGCTTCCCCACGCCCTTCAAGCTGGCCAACCACGAGCGCTGGCACACCCGCGAACGGCCGCACATGTGCGAGCTGTGCGGCCGACGCTTCATCGTGCCCAGCCTGCTGAAGCGCCACATGGGCTACCACACGGGCCAGCGCCAGTACCTGTGCTCCCAGTGTGGGAAGACCTTCGTGTACCTGTCGGACCTGAAGAGGCACCAGCAGGACCACGGGCCCAAGGCCACGGTGCCCTGCCCGCTGTGCCAGAAGAGGTTCTCCAGCAAGTACTGCCTCCGGGTGCACACGCGCATCCACACCAGGGAGAAGCCTTACAGGTGCTCCGTGTGCGACAAGTCCTTCACCCAGATCGGGAACCTGAAGGTGCACAAGCGCTTGCACACAGGCGAGCGGCCATACAGCTGCGACGAGTGTCCCAAGACGTACAAGCTGTCGTCCCACCTCAACGTGCACAAGCGCACGCACATGGGCAAGAAGCCGTGGACGTGCGACGTGTGCGGGAAGGGCTTCAACGTGCCGGGCCTCCTGAAGAAGCACCAGCTGTTGCACTCCAGAGAGACGGCTGGATACACCGGGAAACCGCCATACCGCTCCAAGCTCAAGAAGACAAAGTATGAGGATGGAGATGCTAGTGATGACTATTGAGGGTTATTTTCATTTCTTTTTTAAATTAAAAATTTTGCAGGATGTTGTTTTGATATGTCTCATCTTAGTATGTGTTTTAGTGTAGTCTTTTTTTATAGATCTACATGTTTAAAAATAATGTCATTGCCAAGGCTAGGGTGTTGTTTTGTGCGGTCTGCACCACTTTGTGCTCCTATTTACGGAGCCAGGGCTGTGTAGAAATCCACTTTATTGCCAAACGTTTTGGTACGCCTGCCTTTACATGCACATGAAGGTTAATGACATCCCATTCTTAATACATAGGGTTTAATATTGTGTTAACCCACCCTTTGCAACTATAACAGCTTCAACTCTTGTCTTTGCTGTCCACAAGGTTTTAGGAGTATGTTCATGGGAAGTTTGGACCATTCCTCTAGAAGCGCATTTGTGAGGTCAGGCAAAGATGTTGGACGAGAAGGCCTGGCTCGCAGTCTCCGCTCTAATTTATCCCAAAGGTATTCTATCGGATTGAGGTCAGGACTCTGTGCAGGCCATTCAAGTTCCTCCACACCAAACTCGCTCATCTTTGTCTTTATGGACCTTGCTTTGTGCACTGGTGCGCAATCATGTTGATAAAAGAAGGATCCAACCCCCAACTGTTTCCACAAAGTTGGGAGCATGAAATTGTCCAAAATATCTTTGTATGCTGAAGCATTAACAGCTTCTTTCACTTGAACTAAGGGGCCAAGCCCAACCCCTGAAAGACAACACCACACCATAATCCCCCCAACAAACTTTAAACTTGGCACAATGCAGTCAGTGAAGTACCGTTCTCCTGGCAACCACCAAACCCAGACTCGTCCATCAGATTGCCAGACAGAGAAGCGTGATTCGTCACTCCAGAGAACACATCTCCACTGCTCTAGTGTCAAGTGGCCACGTGCTTTACACCACTGCATCCGATGCTTTGCATTGTAATTGGTGATGTAAGCTTGGATGCTGCTGCTCGGCCATGGAAACCAGTTCCATGAAGCTCTCTGTTCTTGAGGTAATCCGAAGGCCACACGACATTTGGAGGTCTGTAGCTATTTACTGCACAAAGTTGGCGAATTCTGCGCACTGTGCACCTCAGCATGCGCTGACCCCGCTCTGTGATTTTATGTGGCCTACCACTTCGTGGCTGAGTTTCTGTTGCTCCCAATCGCTTCCACTTTGTTATAATACCACTAACAGTTGACCGTGGACTATTTAGTATGGACATATTGCACAGGTGGCAACCTATCGCAGTACCACGCTTGAATTCAGTTCAGCTCCTGAGAGCGACCCATTCTTTCACAAATGTTTGTAGAAGCAGTCTGACAGCCTAGGTGTTTACGTTTATACTCCTGTGGCCATGCAAGTAATTGGAACACATGAATTCAATGATTCGGAGGGGTGTGTCAAGACTTTCGGCAATATAGTGTATCATCATATATTTTAGCATGCACAGAACAGCAAGAAGATATTTGGTCAATTTGACAAAGTGTATTATCTTACAATCGCTATACATTTTTAACGTTATTAGAATGGGATTGGTCCAAATTATGTTGTTATTATGTAGTAGAATGATGTTAAATATTGTGAATGGATAGTTGGTTACTATAACTAGCATAGTATTAATGATGTCATTAGTAAAATGGAAGTTATCGTTTTATTGTTTTAGCTATCATGTGAACTTAGCTTGAAAGTATGTATCCCACTGTACTGGTTTTTCTAAAGAGTTTTTGCAGATATATAAACTTTATTATCAAAGAGTGTTGTCTTGATCTTTTGTTAATCCAGTGGACATTTTTTGTTTTTCTTCATGCTCTTGGAACCCCGGGAAAGAAAAGCAGCTTCCACTAGACATTATTTTAAAATGTACTGTATATACTATGTGTTAATTTATGTGTAAGTATTAATTTTAAACTTTTCACCTATTTTCATCTTTACTGATAGGATTTGATTGTCTTTACTGATAGGGTGGATGTAGTTGTATTTGGTATTTGTAGACATGGTTTCTTTCATGGGCTGACTCTGTTTCAGGACAGGGAACGTTAATGGTCAAGAAATTCCCAAGGTAGAGATAGTGATAATAGTGATAGAAGATGGCTTTTAAAGCTTTGGCCCATTGAGTTAATCTACACTTCTCAATGCCAGCCTCAGCTCTGACTTTTCTAGGTCATAAGCCAAAGGGGCTCCATTTGGTTTAACTGTTGAAATTGTTGAAAATAAGTAGCCGTTTGATCTTGCATCTGCTTTAAGGGTATTGTATATTAAAAAATAAACGTATGTTGAAAACATCAGGAGTGTGGCCATCTTGTAACTAGGATGAATTGCATTATCCTACCAATACACCGGATCCTGTGTACGACACTGACTGATGCTACCACTACAGTTAAATGTATGACCATTCTTATTTAAGATATGACCTGTTCTTGCTTGTTCCACATTGCATTTCATTTCCTGGTTTTGCAGTAGGGTAAATGTGAATTAATTGTTAAAACGAAATAACTTCTAACCTCAAAACATATTTGTCCCAACTTCCTTGTATGTGATTAAAGCCCATACTGGTATTTAGTTAATGTAACCATGATACATTGACACTGTAGCAGAAGATAATATGGAAACCCTTTGTGCACAGAGAAGAAAAATAATATTAGCATGGCCAAAGTATCACATTGATGAAAACAAAATGTTTTATCATGACAGAGGTAGAAGCACTGCTGAAACCAACTGAATGCTGGTCCAATGTTTATTATTTTTCTATTGATTAAAATTGTATAAAAGTTTTACATCCTTACATAATATAAAGCATAAGTCTTAATAGCAATCACTGTATTATAAATAGACACACAACTACATGCCTGAAGATCACTGGTACAGGCACTGGAATTATGCGTTAGAATTGGGCTGTGTATCTTTGTGTTGATCTCTGTTAGTATGGAATTGGGCTGTGTATCTTTGTGTTGATCTCCTCTGTAGGTCAGAACAGTAGGTGTGGATATGTGGAATTTTAGTCTATTGGACTGGGTTTAGCGTTTGAAGACATGGAATATGGTAGACATGGATATGGTAGATCCGGCCTTGTGTACAATAATATGTTTTGTTGTCTAACAGGACATGCTCATACAACATACAATATGTATCAAGGCTACCCCACATTGTGGTTCTAACTTGTGTTAGTTGAGAAAGAAGCAAAGCTGTAAGGGACATTTTCTGGTGTCATGCTTTGACTCAACAGTAGTACAAAAGGAAGGTGTCTTTGATACCCAGTGGACCATCATAGAAAATACACTACCATGTTTAGGGATGCGATTACTCATGATTAATCAGGAAATCCTGATTTTCCCACCTTGTAGAAGCGACCCACGTGAATCGTGCACACCTACAGTTTCATTATTTTTTCTTCGGTTCTGGCTTATTTTCTGTAAATTGCCATTATTAAAGGATGAGTATGTCATCTTAGAAAAACCAGTAACATAGCCAGATTTTGAAAGATCGAAAAAAAGCACCGCCCTTGTCTCAATCATCCTTCCTAAACCACGCCTCCAATACACGTGAACGCGCAATGAATAGGATGAGTCCACCGTCCACCGAAGTAGCATTTGTCAAAGGAGCACATCATCTCTGCTACCGTGATAAGAAATGTCTCAACATGTAAGAAAACAACACCAAACATTATAATAATGAATGTAAAAATAACTGTTATTACTCACACCTGTCAAGCTAGCGCTTTAGCACGTTTGTTATGAGTTCATCTGTATGCCTTCGGTAGAATCCGCGGTCACGATAGTGCACAATTAAGCAAAGTACGCGCAAGAACGTAGCTCATGCAGACAGACAGTTAGGCCAGCTAATCCCTGAGTTCGGTCCGAACTTTATGACTGTGCGCTGTTTTCACATTCTCTCACAGATGACGGATATTTCTAATCGTATTGTCAGCGTTTAATTTTGTCATTGCTATCGGGGTGTAAAGAGAATTTAAAGAAATAATACTAAATGTGCTTCTGAAGCAAATGACATATGCATCCTTTAAATCGGGTTGGATTAAAAAGACTATCCAAAACGTTTAGCCTAAGTGTAGCTTTCTGAATGTACTGTCAAATAGTATATCAGATATGATTTTTGATGAGAGCCTTGAAGCTTGAGAGGATTTCAGTAGGCATTTTGAATATCATAAAATGTTCATTTGAAGGTGAACCAGAATGATGCATTTAATTTTCCTGGTTAAAATTGATTAAAAAAAGTTATACATCCAAAGGGACACCCAGCCAGGCAGAATTATTGGCCTCTCCCCAGGCTATGGCTCCTGCTGGAGAACTGGTCAAAGACTACCCTCTCCTAAAAATATCCAGCCCCACGTCCCTATCAGGGTCTGTCTTGTTTTTTCACCTCCCTCTGCCTGAAATACAAATACCTAAGCAGCACTCTTTATGGCTATTAACACCGACCCCAACAAGTTACAAAGTAACGCCCATGGTGACACATGAAGCTGTCAACAGAGAATTGGTCTGAACTGATCTGAATCTCCACCCTCATTCAAAGGAAATCCCCTCTCTGACTGGGTCTTATAGAGTGGCACCCACTGACTCAGAGACTCAGCCCACAATAAGCTCTTTGGGTAAGTCTGGTGCTTGTTGACCTCCATATGACTATTGTTTTGACTTAATGCATGTCTGTATCCAAGTCATGCATTATTTTCCAATGTCTGTTGGATGACTGGTCAGTGATGGAAGGGTTTGTTTACTGTGTCAGAACTTGATTTTGTTGTTTGACAACAAGAAAAATCTACACCCATAAAGGTACAGTACTTACAGTAGCTTGTAGCTTAAGACATACAATGGATTCATGATTTCAGTCACAATACGAACTTTCTTGTGATTGAGTTCTAGCACAGTTCTGAGATTAATTGCTCCACTTGTGGTATGATGATATGATGATATAACTTATAAAAAGTCATAATGATTCTTGTTCACCGTACCTACTGTATGCTGCTTAAAAATGCACTCTTCCAGTTGATTATTTCACCCCCTACGCCCTAGCACTCCAAATGTCCATCCCATTTCTTTTTTTATGTTTTGAATCATCCAGCGCAGCCCAGGAAACACCACAAGGGCAATCCTGGACACATTTGATCTGTCCATTAATAATTGCTTTTTGTAACTCTATTTTGTCTCTGTTGTTTGTTTTGTATGTGACATAATGGCTAGCCAAGAGGCTCTGGAAAACAAGCATATTAAGACCTACACAATTCAATCAGTTCTTCAAAGTCTAACAGAAACCCATATTCCACTATCCAGAACGAAAACTATTCAATCATCATCAAAATATCAATTTCTAAATTTGCGAGTGTGTCTCATACTATCCCACTGATGGTATTTGAGATCAAACCAACAGCAAAGAGGTTATCTGATCCCATTGCTCCCTCTACTGTAAAAAGAACAAACACTATTTTTATGTTTCCCTTATGTTCAGTCGTCATACCCAGCCCTCGTACCCAATTAACAGTGGACACAAGGGCACACTTAAGGACATTCTGGTCATTTCTCAGATGGAGGAACCATTCATATCACATTATTGAAATAGTGTCATCATCCCAAGGGTTGACAGTACTAGAGAAAAGTATTTCTCAATTTCTCAAGCAAGGCACATCTCAAAAGCCACCCAAGATCATCAAATGAAGTCGGACATATTTGTCTCCTCGCACAAAATGTCACTGGCGGAACTTGTGGCCACAGCTACTTTTGGAGTAAGCCACATCCAAACTACATACAAGCTACACCATTTCTTATTTAGTGGAACAGCCAGCATTCACACACTACAATATCATTGTGTCTACCCTCACTTGACATGAATATAATCCAGAGAGGACGTCAACGTCGTTATTCATCAGACAATCTTCCTTCAAGGCCCTGCAGACAGTAGTCAGTGTCATCCGTAATTAAATAATGAAAACCTCACCAATCTCTAAATTCTAAGCATGTCATTGAGTCAGCAGTTACCTTTAACCTCATCAGTCATCACAAAGTCAGAGCTTGTTCCAGCCATCCTTTATCACCTTTTAGTATAAGTACCATGGAGATGATCTTGAGAGAGAGGCACTTATTTACATATTCAAGGATTTTTTAATAAACAGTATGGAATATCTTTGACCTAATCTCTCATTTCAGGGCCAGCAAATCTCCCATCCAAGGTATTGCAGATAATTCCAACCTTCTCTTTGCAACTGAGGCTACCTCCGCTGCTCCACCACGAACCGCCGCCACCTTCACTGGAACAAGGGATTGACCTCACACAGGGGAATGAGCAGCAACTAATCCCAGGCAATGATGCCACATTCACATCACTGATCGTACGAGACCATATATGGGAGACCATTAAACAGAGGGTTGTTATTGTTTGGATTGAGTTGAAAATATCAACAATCTTTCTCCAGTATCACTTACCCAAACTTGAAGTATTGCAATTTGTCTTTAAGCAAACGACAAACTAATTTCAAATGCTGTTTATCTAGTTTAGCTGGCTGACTATTTAAAATATATCTCACAAAGTAATTAATGTTAATTAAATGTGTCTTATTACATTATTTTCTGAGTCTACCATAGAAATGTACTAACAGAAAACCTCTCTATTGACACATTTTATTGCTTGACACATCAAGTGAGCCTCATATCTACAAAAGCCATGATTAAAAAGAAAAATATTTGTAAAAATTCATTGTTGGAGATCTCTGTCAAAGTCTTTGTTTGGGACAGTTTGGGAGAATAGTCTTTACAACCAAGTCTACACTGTGGTCCACAGTGTTTTCCTTGTAAAAATAAGCGAGGGGGTTCCTGTATGACATCATCTTGAAGCTTTTCCATTTTCATGAACATCAACCCTATAAACAAAGAACATGTAATATTAACGGGTTGATGTTTAACACTGATGAACAAATTATTTGGCCATTCGGTGATCAATGCATGTATAGTATGATATAGTTTTAGTACTATATGATCAATAAAATAAGAATTTTGCACTAGCTTCTGCATAAACTCTACACTAAACAAAATAATAAGAAATGTCTCTTGAGAAGTACCATGATTCACATTGTACTTTGTATAAATAAATGTATATCTGTAAGTGTTTGTAAATTAATCATGAACATGTCAGCTGTAAATCTGCATTTCTGAATCGCTTGATACAGGCATTCATTCCTTACTGCACCTATATTCAACCAATGTCAAATATCAACGGTAATAAAACACAAACCCATTCTCATCTTTGAGGTGCTGGTAGAGCTCAGCCTTGTTGTTCACAGAGTTGATTCGTCCAACAAACTCTCTGTGCTTCCTGGAGTTAGCGGTGGTGATGTGACTGGTCCACAGCGACAGAAGAGACACAGGACCTGGGGCAGCATGAGAGAGACGCCGGTATAAATCAGAAGTGGTTCTTAACTGACCTGCCTAGTCAAATAAAATAAAAAATACAAATAAAAAACACACACACCCCTAGGAGAATGTGACCGCTTTAACCACACCACTGCTACAGCACCCTCACTTTCAGTGTTGGGAAAGTTACTATTTACTTATTTCTCCTTCAAAAAGTAATATTACTTAACTATTACTGGGTATTTAAATAAATAAGTTACATTAATAGTTACATCATCACTATATTACTTTCACAATCAATACCCTGCCTCGCCCTTCTGAAAATTGACAACCTGTGTCGCCAGCTCATTTCAGAATTGAATCCTCTTTATTGGATCAATAATTACCAAGACAAATCTCAGGCAACACACATGCACTAACCGGCCAACATGTAAAAACAGAGCTGGGATTACAACACACAAACAATAGTTTGCTGCTCTATTCATGTGTCCAAGATGTTATTGGGCACCTTTAACAAAGCTTCCCTGTGGAGGCTACCTTTTGCCTTCTCTGGCGGCTGAGGCTCCTCTGTGGCCAGTCGGGGCTTCTTGACGAGCGGCTCGGGGGAGTCGGGAGAGTCCTTGATCACTTCAGACTCCTGCTCGTCTTTATCGATCGCTGCCTTCAGCCTTGGGGTGTGGGGTGTGGGGAGAGAAGGGTCCCTGTTAAGGCGGCTCACGCTAAACTCGTCTCTAGAAACACGCTATTGCATATGAATAATACACAGTCTGTAGGCGGCGACATAAGGGATGTGTCCTGGATTACATTTGTAGTGAGAGCAGTATTGACCAATCACATCCTTGCGGAGAGCAAATGAGGCAGAACACATCGGCCGAAATGCAATCTCGGAAAGAGACGGCTATCATCTGTCGACGATTAAGCGCTTTCTTAGCATCCACACAGCTCCACCCACCTCTCAGAGCCCCGCCCACACAGCTCCACCCACCTCTCAGAGTCCTGCCAGCTCTTGTCGTCGGTGGCGGCGGCGGCGGCCGTGTCCTTGCCGCCGTTTTTGTCCACCCTGTCCTCCTTGTCCTCCCTCTTGCGACTCCTCTTCTTGCGCTCCTCCTCCTCGGGGGGCTTGCTGCGGCAGGCCGCGATGCACTCCAGCACGCGCTGGTGCCGCTCCGTGGCCCCGGCGTGCGTCTTCACCAGCGACTCCAGCTCGTTCCACATGGCGCGGTACTGCTCGTCCCTGTGGGCGGGGACGGCCGCGCGTCACTCAGGGAGCGGGCGCTGTACGCGCACGCACACATGCACACGGGCGTTCGATTACCGTACCGTTTGGGCCCCTTGCCTCGGGAGCCCACGGTGGAGATGGGCAGGGGGTCGTTCTTCCTCTCCATGTCTACCAGGTTATACACCGTCTTCTGACAGGTCAACACGTCCTCCTCGCTTAGAGTCTCCTTCACGATCAGGTTAGCTAGAGGAACCACCTGGTGGAGTAGGAGGGCATTACAGCGAAGGCAACATATTTACAGTGTTACAGTATGGTGTGGGCCCACACTGTAACACTGTGAGCGACGCCATGCCTGCCAACGCTCCCGATATCTGCGGGAGTCTCCCTAGTTTAAGACATAGTAAAAGTAATTTTACTTTCACAGCATTGTATTTAGGGTTATATGGGGTGGGGTACGCAACACAGTGTGTTCACCCCACTGCAACATCTCAGAAGACAGTGATTTGTTTCTCGTTCGGGTCCCCATGGGGAACAAAAAGAACCTGCCCGCTCTTACCGCCTGCATGTTGAAGATGGTAGTCTGGGAGATGATCATGGGCCAGTACCGAGTGTGGCGCTCCAGCTGAGCTTTTGCTCTCTCCGCTGGGAGCTTTCCCGACGGGTCCAGGGAGGATTCTGGGATGGGAGTGAGACGGTTCTCCCTCATAAATTCCCCAAAATCCTAATATAATAACAGGAAACATAGTACATTTGAATATGTCTATTGCATGGTGTAAACCATTTCTTAATGCAGATTAGACAGACAGGTTCTACCAGACGTAAACATCCTATCCTGCCTATCCTGTTTACAATAACCCCTTAATTCAGAGCTCACCATTTGGAACAAAGCGCTTTACATGCAGTTTCACGCGGCCATTCACAAACGTGCATGAATGAAAGCGAGACGTGGTCAACGTACGGTTATGCGGTAGTCTGTCACCCGACCCCCACAGCCCTCGCTGATGGAGGGAGGGTCCTCCAGGGTGGAGCGGGTGCTGTTGAGCACGTGCAGGAAGATTTCACCGCCGTGGCTGCTGAGCATGTGGCTGATGACCTTTGACCCCGACTTCCGTGGCTGCTCCAGGAGAACTGATCGTCCTGGTCGGAGAACAGATCAGCGAGTCCGACGGTCAAATCAAATAACTGCTTCGATGCTTTCATTTCAATTACTTTGAATATTAATATTCCCTTTACAGTAGTAAAAGCTCAATAAATTTGGGAAAAAAAGCAACTTTGAGGCTGAATATACTGCACAGAGCACAACAATTATGTTCAGGTGAAACGCTAATCCCATACCGTTAAGGAGGAAGTTGGTCAAACAGGAGGAGGGGCGGCTGTTTACGTCGGTAGGCGAGATGCGATAGGCTCCTGTACAGTAATGGAGTTCTGAGGGCAGAAAGGAACACATTTAAAAACACACCTGAGCAACACAAGGCCTTGTCACTAAACGTGTTGGTTCAAGCCGATTGTTTGCAGACGCCAGTGCAAATCATGCATGCACAAATAAATGTACAACCCTGGTGGCGTATGTGCAAGACCGTCTCACACCTGCTTCATTACATTTCATGAGCATGTCCCAAAGGGACTGACACAGTGGACTCACAGCTTGATGTGAGAGTACCTACCTATGCTGTTGGTTCTTGGAGTGCACCATTTCAGCGTGACTGTCTCCTTGAGTCCGCTGTCTCGACTGGTGCTTCCAGCCATGTGCAGATCCCCTGCACACCAAGTTCCATTTCACTCAAACAGCTTGTGTATTTCAATATAAACTCTATTTAAAAAGGAGACTACCTTTGATTAAACACAACCTCGGTCAGCAAAGTCACTCCTCGAGTAGAGAAGGACATAGCTACAAACAATCCTTTGGGCTGCCATGGTTACGATGGCCTCTCCGGGAACCATCACCTTATCGTGGTGGAGAGGTTTGGGTGCCCCTATGAACCTGAGAGCTGTGTTGTC
>JAOEGT010077127.1:0-11603 GCA_025447795.1 Speoplatyrhinus poulsoni
ATAGAGAGAGAGAGAGAGAGAGAGAGAGAGAGAGAGAGAGAGAGAGAGAGAGAGAGAGGAAAGGCATAAAAAACTAAACAAAAAACGTCCCAGAAAGGTGGCGCTCTTGGAGATTGCTCCCTCGTATCCTGGCCGGGTGAACCGTGCTCTTGGAAGACCACCCTGCCAGGACAAGGTCAGCCAAATGAATGGCCTGGAAAGAAGTCACTGTCTCCTCACCACAACTCTCTGGACGAGACTAATTGATCCAGTGAGAGAAGGGCTTTTTGTGCTGATGGGTTGATGAACAATGCGGGTGAATAAAAGACTGCATAGAGCGAGCTGGAGTGCTTGAGAATGCGGGACCAGGCTTGGGATAATAGAGTTTATAGTGTGTGCCACGGTGCTATCTCATTTCCTCACACAAAAGTAACATGGCGTTCTGTAAATGAAAGTCAGTCAGGCAAAAGCAGCTCCGCGCGCTGGAGGAAGACTCGGCTGGAGATAATGGCCGCTCGCACTTTATTTTCCTCTAGATACGGAATTGACTGGAGAAAATGCTGTCTGAAATGAAATTAATTCGACTGTGTGGAGGTCCTTGGGTGCACAACCCTGGAAGCATTCATCCACCAGAATGTTTTTCTCAAAGGAGTGAATCTTGGTCTACTAAAATGGGCCACCTGTCAACCTGACGGGTCCACCTGCTTTGTTCACACGTCTCTAGGACCAGTTCCTCCACATGCTGTGTGCTGTGGGCTTTTAAGCTAACCCATGGAGTGCCCCTGGATGCCAAGCAGCATTGAGAAAACGAACGTTAAAAGTCATGAAATATCTTAGTTACAACTTACCAACAAGTCATTTTGATTAGGAAAGGCGACAGCTTATGCCTCCCTCCCCAACACCCGAGTGACCCGTATTCCCCTCTACTCCTTCCTCATTGAGCTTGTACTGTGTGGGCATTGTTCAGAGGATGAGCCTGTATAGGGAAGAGAACTATAATACTGTACACTTGTGTGTGTGTGGTAATGCCCTTTCAAAAATTCCAATTACAGTACTGTATGTGTGTGCCGGCGTATAGTTGCTTGCCCTCTCCTAATGGTCTTTCGTCTCAAGTATTGGAGAATAGAATCTGTTCAGTCATTAATCGAAGCTAGCTGACACTTTGCTGTATTTTTTTTTTTAGAGCGCTGCATTTCTTTAAGCCTAAAGGCACGATGGGTTGCCCCCTCACCACAACACAAACCAATGGGACTAATGGTTGGAGGAGAATCCCATTAGCTCTTCTCCATCTTTGCTCACGTTGTTACAACTCTCCATCTATCCCTCCCTCTCTCTCTCTCTCTCTCTCTCTTGCCTATTCACACCCCAGATCGCTGAGACATACAGAAAGATCTATTTCCACAGCGGTGCGTGGAAATAGGCTTCGGGGGGGTGGGGTGGGGTACTTTCTCACTGCCGACTGATTGATGACGGACGCCATCTTGCACGCTCATGGTTTTTATGGCCTCCTGGAGGCGGTCACCATTCAGCACAATTTTATAGCAAATAACAGGAGATGTAATGGCTGGGGCCGCTGCTAAGTAAATCTGAGTGCTGTGACATGGTGGTTGACCACCACAGACAGCTGGAGGACACTCCCATCAACAAGTTACTCAGACTGAATGATGGCGCGCACAAGCTTAATCGGCCGTTTATGCTAGCATACTGTAAATGGAACAGGCCTATAGCGCTGGCCCTGACCTGACTCATCTGATGTAATGCTTCTGTACATTCAGTCAGGCTAATGCACTGGAGAGAAGCTTTCAGCGGACTCCGTTTCAGTTTGATTTAAAGCCCCACGTGTCTGTCTACACACACGCAGGTGTTCTGAGTTCATGTGGACCTTCAGACCTCTACGTCTTGATTGACATCCCCCCTGACTCTGGCCCATGTTACCTGCTAGGATGAAAAGGTCTATTAAGTGAAATATTCCCATGACACTTGACGCATAGGTCCTGAGATCAATCACAGACATGTACGGCCTATCTGTAAGCATGCTACGTCCAATTTAATACTTGCAATAGATTACATGTTGTCAGTTTGTTCAGCAGGGGGATTAAGATTCACTTTATAATTTTCTCACATCTTATTTCCACTGTCCCATTTACAATGGTTGCTTTTTACAATCCATATACTGTATATGAACTAAGATGGTGGATTTAGGCTACCTGCTAATGCTTTGGATTAATACAGTATATAGTCTACTATCCTGGTCATAGGATTACATAGAGTAGTTTCACACTCAAGTTTCATTCCCTTCTCTCGCATATGGGCACATGCACATGCACACACATGCACACACACGCACGCGCACGCACTCACGCACAGCCTAAATGGAAGAGAGAGCAATTCAGTTCAAGTTAGAATCCGGTTAGGTCCTCAGATGTGTGTAATCAAAAGAAAGCCATTAGTAGCTAAAATGTTAAGACACATTCTTTGTACATTAAAAGGCTTCAGATCTTGCATCCATTTAAATCGTTTTTCTGCAGCACTGAAGCACTCTCCTTTGCAGCTGACCTCTGGTTTTGGTACCCATTATTATTGTCAGGCGTTAAGTATCTTCAATTTTATGGCTTAATCATTTAAAATACACTTTTCTTTTTTGTTTTTGTTAGTACCCACGTAATATCTCGGCTTGAGCAAATCACCATGGCGCTTCAGAGTTATTCATGGCAGATGGCTAAGGGAAACCTTTACATCATCACCAGTATGTATTAAATTGTAAAGGCTAATTTGCAATTGCACTATAGGAGTAATGAGACATTGTGTTTGGAGCGCCATGTTGGCTGGTACACCCTTAAGGCCTGGAATATAAGTCATACTGATTCATAGCATTCATAGTCTCTTGGCTGGAGACACTGCCTTCCTGCCTTAAGATAAAAAGATATTATTAAAACCTTGTTTCTCCTAAGAAGTCTGATATTTTAAAGGTAGAGTCAAGGATTATTTGAAATCACTGAACTCTTTCAATGCCATAGGGTGCTCCTTCAGAAGCTATGCCGGCCTTGTGTGGTGCGGTCTGCACCACTTTCTTTTCCGTGTAAAGCCAGGGCTGTGTAGAAACACCAGATTGTGTTTTTCAGCAGGCACACACAGCATTCAGATTGCAGACCACGAGTAGATTATATTCGCCTTAATTTGACACAAAGTGTGTTAAGTACATTAGCTGACTCCACCTTTAAAGGCGCACTCTTTGGTTGTGTAAAAAAAGCAAACCCACATCCTTAAAGTATCAACCTGAGCCCCAATGTGTTTGGAATACAACATATTATGGGGATGAGTAGAGAGGACATGCCACTCACTGAGGTTACTTCAGAACATCAGAAAGGTTACTTGTCAGAAGAACAGCAAATAGTTGTGGTCATTTTAGATAAAGACAAGTTACTTTTAGTTTCGACACAGCACTCTGTGTCTCCAGGCTAAATTAGCAGGCAGCGTAAACAAGGCTGGAGCTGGAGCCGGTGTTTGAAGCATCCTTAGAGAGCATCACATCTCAGACGGGCTAAACTGCTGTCAAGTTCATCGATAGTAGCTTTACACCACAGTGCACAAAGACAGCAGCGGCCCAGGCTGCAGGGCTCTGCTTTTAACACTCCGGTCTGCGACGATCGAACTGGGCTGGCCAGCCATCAATATTAGCTCAGTCTGCATGCCTGCCTCTGTCTCATGCTCTCTTCACACCCTTTAGCCGTGCCAGAAAGACCAGTCGAAGGAGGGACACACACACGCACACACACGACGACGTGATCTTTCAGATGGCTGCTGAAAAAGTGGTGTTGTCGTAATTGGAGGGACGACGGGGAAAGACATCTGTAGGGAAGATGTTGTCTCAAAGCAAGTATTTAGAATCAGGAGAGGATTCTTAAACGTCTTGATATCACACCAGTGACTTCATGTGCATCAAGGACAGTTTTAGACATCAAGGCTTTTTGAAGTTTTGAAGCCATGCCCTTAATATGGCTCCAGAACAGCACAAAACATCAGTCTGAACTAATAAGTACTGGTTAATAACCACTCCTGGTCCAGCTTACATTCATACAAACCTAATGAACAATAATGCAAAGCTTGAAATCTCTCTTCACAAACCTATCGGCGACGTCAAAACACATAACATACCTTTGTGTTTCTACAGTAAACATGAAGATCTCATTGGATAGGACCCCCACCTCCCTCCCAGACACATACAGCATAGTTTACAGTACATTCAGTCATACTAACTGTAAATACTAAGACTGGAAAACAAAACAAATAGTTATATATATATGTAAGCTGTCAGTCTGGGTGGCCTTGTATAACAGACTTAAGGCCCGGCAGAGCGCTTCACCTTCCATTGTCTTGGGCCATTGTATCTCGATGAGTATCATTCGTCACCATTGACCGGTTGCATGCAGGCAGCTTCCTCATTTCTCTGTGGCCTTGCTCCCATCGCCACAGTCGGTGAACAGCTAATTCCTCTCCGAATCGATGGAGCCTATTTAACTTGAGCTATCGACTCAAACGCCCCTCAAAATACTTGAGAGGCTGGGAAAATACAAACAAATTAAACAATAACACCGGCAACAAAAGCGCAAACGGCAAAATGTCACATTTTAAACGATGAGCTGTTTGTTGGAGGGTGGGAAAAGAAGGAGTGATGTGGCAAAGGAGAGGATGCTAGAACAGGGACGGTGGGGTGGATCGATGTGAACAGATAATCAGAGGTTCTGTCCCAGTGTGTAAAGAGTGTGACATTGCAGAGGTGGACGCACCTTGGAAGAGATCAATTGTCTGCTTTTTGTTGCTCTGTAATCCTCAACTATCTATAAGTAATTAACCTTCAGAGGAGACCGCAGGAACAAATACAGGGAGAAACAGGAGAGAGAATAGCGATGAGATGAGCTCAGAGGCAACCTTACGCTTCCCACAGTACAAGCAAAAGTATACGGTCTGCTGAGCTGGTTTAGCAGGACCTGGTTTAATTAGTACCATTGTTGCAAGCACAACAGCTGCCATGCACATAGTAAAATGATGGTTCTGTTTTCACCATGGCCAAGAATAGACTGTAGTTTGGTAGAACACGCCACAGTGCCCTCCAGAAATGTTGGCACCCTTAGTCCAAATTAACAAAAATGGCAATTAAAATATCTCTGTTCGTTATGTGTGCGTGTTTCAAGTGATTTTTTAATTTCTTTATCTTTATCTCAGATAAATAGCAAGACATTTTAATAGGCTGTTTACTAATCTTTACCACGGGTGCCAACCTTTCTGGATGCAATTTCTTCATCGTCATCATCATCTCTAGAATGCTTAAAAATATACCCGGGTTTAAAAAGCCTGATGTCGGTATCCTCTCCCAATGTTTTTACTCACAATATAGAGGGGGAAACTCTTAGCAGGAGCCATAGCGCCCTCTCTGGGCATGAGCAGAAAATAATATTCTAATGTGATAGAAAAACAAAAACTCCTGCCCCCAAGTGCTACTATCTCTATCGTGTATGTGCACAAAGCAATCGAACACATAATCTGCAATCACAAAACACACGCTGAGAGTGGGAGTATCTTTACAGCATTTAATGGCAAACGATTGCCAATACACTTTTTTATATCTTAAATCTGAAATCCTATCGCGTTAATTTAATCATGTATACAATGCTTAAATTAATGAAAGGGATACAATACTTTATTCAAATGTCACATTATTACACAATAATACAATGGGCCGGCGCATTCTAAAAAGCAGGCATGTTGGAACTCGGGGTTACATTTTAGGGCACAAAATGACCCAAAAAAAAAGCTAAATGAGTCCTCCTCTTTATATGGGCAGTGACTTGAGCTTCAAACGATAATTTCCAGGTGAGGTACTTGCCCTCAGACCTAAACACATCCGTGGAGCACCCTTAGCATTGAGAGGCTGCTTGTACGCTGTGCCGTGTCACTGTTCAATACCTCCTTCAGGGCATGATCCGCTTGACTTTAGTGGCTTTCATGGCTCGTCAGCAAGGGAAATCGTCCGGCGTAACCTCGGACGCCAGTACAGGCCACTCACCAAAATGGACACCTGGAGAAAACCGTAACATCTTATCTCCCCAGAAACATTGATGGGGCAACCAGAGAAAAAATAAACTGCGTGGCATCCACAGATACTGACCATCCGATGTAGCACTGGCACAGGTTCTCATGCGATGTGGCTTGCTTGATGAGGAGCTCCACTTGGGTGGGAACCCCTAGGGTCTCGTCGTGAGCAAAGTCTCTGCCTGCAAAGCGTGACAACGTACATCAAACCGCTAGAGCAGGGCTTATGTGTTCAATAGTGGTCTGCTGAGCAGGGCTAGTGACAAGCTGGTGGAGCCACGTTCTGCAATTCATCTTGTGGCTGAAAGCTAACCTCGCAAAAGACTCCAGGAGTGAGAGGTTACTACCGTCAACAGCAAGTGTCAGATTGGTTAACAGGCTTACCTGTGAGCTTATCCCGCACTCTGTTGATAATGGTGATAGCTTTCTTGTTGAGCGCCTCTGGTTGCACTAGCCCGTCCCCGACTAGGCACAAACATAACATATACACGTGAGAAAGTGATAGCAATAGAGTTGGGTATTGCTGTCTCACTTGGTAACTTTGACTACTGACTGAAAGAGTGAATGGATTCCGGCACTGTGGTGCCTGGTTTCTTGTGGCTGCTCTCTCCTAGGTCTATCCCATCCAGAGCTTCTGTAGAGGACAACAGAGGAGAGATGGATTACAACGCTATGCTCCCAATATGTGAAATAGATCATTAATAACAACAGCTATCGTCCCAGACTAACCGACTGACTGTCCAGCAGTGTAGGAGTCTGTTCTGGTCCTTGAGCGCTTGGTGCCTTTCGTATTGGCTGTGGATCAGACACAACTGTAAGAATGTGCTTGGCTGTTCTGAAGAAGGCTGGTTAATGCATAGCGCACCTGTCAGCGGTGTAAGCCTTGTCCTATGGAAGCACACCGTGAACTTACTGTCCATGAGCCTCCAGTTGAGCAGCGGGTCGTAGACGAAGGCCTCCAGTACAGCCATGACGCTGTCCTTGTGTTCCCTCAGCACCTCCATCACCGTGTGGCATGTGATGCGGTAGTTACCATCCAGACCGGTAACCTGGGAGACGGCCGCACGCATACGTACGCTTTTAAAGGACCAGTATCAATCCTATTGTCGTACTATTTCTGTTTTCAAACATCCTAACTTGTTTTGGCTATCTGACCATCTGAGTGGAAGGATCGGTAGGAGGTGATTGGTTACAATCCACTAATGATGTCACACCCAGGGCCAAATCTGACTGAATTGTTTTACATTATAGTGTCAGAGTTATTACATCTAAACTACATGTTAAACATTAGTTCAACAACATTAGTTCAGCCCTCTCGGGTCCCTAAATCCAACCTATACAATACCTATACAAGCAAGGCACAACACACACACGTTATCTCACAGTAAGAGATAAAAGAACAATGTTAGACTAGAGAAACAAGACATCCCCATCTCTACCTCCATGGCATTTGTCAACATCCTTGTCAGGCGGAATGGAATTTTCTCGGGGAATTTCTCCCTGGTCATGGCCACCTGCGGGGGCAGACATAATACGTAATATAAGAAGCCTTTAAATCAGGTTGGGGGTGGTTTATTTATAGCCGAGCTCCACTCACCTCAAAACAGTCTCCAAAGTCAATATGGAGGATTTTGCCACTAAGCCGGTCCAGCATTAAATTGGACGGATGCCTGAAGACAAACACACAAAGACAAGCAGCAGGTGTTAGTGCTCATGCGTCTAGAGCTTAACAACACCGTGCTGGCGAGGAGGCTCACCTGTCACCCAAGCCCAGGATGTAGCCCACCATGGACATCACAGCCAGGGATCGCGTGTAATTGGTCCTCCGGTCAAACCACACCTGGTGGAGAAGCACTCATGATTAGACAACCTTGTGGCTTATGTGGCCTTGGCTAAAAAACAGACTGAGGGTGAATCATTCAAATATAGTAGCAGGATATAGAAGACCAAGCGTGGCTGTGCTCATGCTGGTGTTACACCCACTGTATAGAATCACTTCTAGAAATGAGTTCTAGCTGCCTTCATTTTTGCTAAAAAATACGACCTGCTTGGCATGTACAAAACATGTAGGCTGTTTTGTAGACATGGATCTAGCCTAGTTCAAGACTAAGAACCTTTCTCAATGGAGATCTAACTTGAATGATTCTTGAAGTCTTAGGCTAGACTTAAAGGGTCCGACCACATATGGTGGAATACCTCTGAGCTGGGGCTCTTGAGCCACAGAAGTTTGGCCAGGTCGTCACCAGCTGTGTTGTTGACAGCATGCTCAAACACCTCCACCTTCTCCATCAGTGTTAAGTGGTCATAGTCAGGGGCCATCTGGAGTACACAAACACACAGCGTTCATATACATAAAATCATACATATTGTTGCCGTTCTTCTTTGTCTTTGGTCCCCCCCCACCCCCATTAGAAATGAAAACAGATTTTGCGGTGTTCAGTCCAAAGAAGGCTTCTCAATATACAGCGATATACTAACAAAAGGAATGTATAGGCAAAGCAAATACCAAACTTTTCAGCCATATTGTCTTTGTGAAGGTGACCAGAGAAAGAAGATAGACATTGGAGTGTGCTGTACTTTTTATAGAGTTGCGTATTAATGCAAAGCACCACCAAGAAATCTCACCTCACCAGTTTTTGGGACAGTATATTATTACTTATAGTACAACCATTAATGCTGGACAAGTAGTGTCAAACACATCAAGTAAGGTCATGGAACACCATTTTGCCATTTCTTTCATATTTTTTGGCATTTTTTTCTAAAGGCGTTTTCTCTGTAGTGCCACACAGTGGTCAAATGTGCACTTTCGGAACATTTTTTTATTTAGTTTGACTTACAACCACGATACGTTGTCTTCTCAAGTGAGGTGTACGAACGTGCCTGTAAATGTTCTACAAATGTAATTCGACTAGCATTGTTTGTTTGTTGTGTTGTTGAAAAAGGCTCCTGACCCTGAGCATGATGCGGTGCTCTATGTTGAGCAAGATCTTCTTCTTCTCTCGGTAGTCTCTGATGAGGGCGTGCAGAGTGTCACAGTGGGGCACCCAGCCAATCAGCCCTGAGTTGGTGGACAGGGGGATGACTGCATACCGCTGGATGCTAAGCAACGGGCAGACAATGTGCTTCACATACAACCACTTCACACTGTTTTGTGTAACATGTAATAACCCAACTATCTGAATAGACTTTGTTCAAATGGTTTTCTATTACATTTCTTGTTTATTTCTACATATGTATGTATATATATATATACAGTATATATGAGTCAGTGGGGTGTGTATACCTGAGGTTCTTGCGCAGGGATGCGGGATCGTTGGCGAGCAGTGTGTTGACCAGGCCAAACAACTGCATCACCCTTTCATCCTGTCTGAGGTCCTCGTGGCCCTTCAGCAGGAACATGAACTCATGGCCGTTACTGCCTGCAGGGGGCACCAAACCACAAATAAGGTTACTCTACTGGTCAACTTGAATTGACTGGACTGACCAGCACCAAGCTAAACCAAAATAAGATTTCTGGTCGGGGGGAATAGCACCCAGTTTCTACTGGTAACACAACAAGTATAAATATAGGTTAAAACATGCTTTCTTCCATTTCTACTATCAGTGAGCTTCTGATAAACCCTAAGCTCCAAGAACTGGAACGGCATTTTCATCCACCACGGTTTCTCAAAAACATACTTTTACTTTGTTTACACTGCTGATTCTCAAATAACTTAACGGAATTAAAATGTTGTGGTTTAGAGAAACATATGTTTTGATTACACATTATACAGTACAATGAATTACTGTACACAGTAATAACAAAAATGAGACCTGTTAGATGTAGGTTTATCATAAACAATGGAAGTCAAATGCAACCATATTAAAGAAAGAAAGCTATTACCGTATGTGGAGGGTTTAGCAAAAATTGTATACTGCTTTAATAAGAAAGTAAAAAATATTAGCCTTCATAATGTATAAAAAAACTAACGTATGACTCACTATGTATCTTCTGATTTAACAGTTCAACAGGGTGAGTTTGATTCTGAGCAGGATTAACATTTGCACTGCTTGACCAAAGGATAAAGCTAGGGAAAAGCATACGAGCTTCACTGCAATGTAAAAATTTACACGGATGAAAATACTGCTTGCACTGTAATTGGTGCAGGGGAGTGTCAGAGGAATAAATAATTCATCTACCACTACTGCTTTAGGTTAAATACCTTTTACTTGCTATCTCAGCATGGACCTCAGATGCTTAAATACCATTCAGAAACCTCTGGAGATATTCATATGAGGCTTGAATTACATTAATACAGATGTTCTAACCTATATATTAATGATCAAGTAACCTGCTGTACTCATGTATTATGTACTGGCTGGCTGTGCTGTGAATCCAAAAAGTCCAAGCAAGTCTCTACCCTTAAAACACAACCCTACTTCAAATCTACTTATAAGACACAGGTATATCACTATACCTGGAGTATTCTGAACAAAGTGCTTTCAAGAATACTGTAACTGTCATCTATCTAGCTAGCTAGCTAGCTATTCTGGTTTAATCAGACACCCCCAGTGGAAGCACACATTAAATTGATCTATAGAGATTTGAGTGCTCTGGCGTGGCCAATGGAAAGACAGACAGCTTGAGAATAGCAATGGGTGAGGTGTAAGGATTTTCCCCTCTGATGACAATGCCAGTAATCAATGTGCTCTGTCTCGCTAGGAGAGGAGAGAATGAGGCTAAATCTAAACCGTCTGGTGGGTGATTCTTGGATCGTGTTCTCGATTGGCCGGAAAGGAGGACAATGTGGCACAAACAAGTGTTGTGGTGGAAAGGCCCAAGTGTTTTATTGATTAGTGTATGTGCTTGTTACAAAACTAAACTTGACACAGTGTTAAAGAGATACCTTGTCTGTCCAGTAAGAACATGCTGTTTGAGTAAGTGTTAAACCATGCGTCCAATTGCAGTTGACTGCTACAGATGGAATTGATCTTTGACACCTTTCGTGATGGGATATCGGTTACTGGAATTACTTCCATCCAAGACGGCAGCAGATTAAAATAGAGTACGCTGAATTTCAAAATCGGATTTAGCTTCTTTTCAAAAGCCCCGGCGTATCACGACTTTGGACAAAATCCTAGTAATCAGATTTGTAGAGATTTGGATTTAAGTCTCTCTGAAGATAGACGTTTGTTATGTACTAAAGTCCATTAAATGAGGGAAAGATTCAAACGTCGTCTTCAAAGAGAAATATCTCATTCACTGCATGTAAGGCAGAAACACAGCACTCACAATCTTCAAAGTGTAATTACACCCTAGCCAGTGACACCAAACTAATGATTTCCCCTGATAACGTCTAAATATGGAGCGCCGCTGCACAACGACAACGTCCTCATTGCACACATTGTGACACTGTGGTATCCACAGGCCTGACCTTACCCAATACAGTATACACACTGTGGCATCCACAGGCCTACCCTTACCCAATACAGTATACACACTGTGGTATCCACAGGCCTGACCTTACCCAATACAGTATACACACTGTGGTATC
>JAOEGT010077138.1:0-15407 GCA_025447795.1 Speoplatyrhinus poulsoni
GTCAAAGTTGATTAGCCTAAGATTTGTAACAGGGAACTCAAAATAATATTGAAGTAAGATACAGTTAATAAGAACTCGGGGCCCTTCTCTAATATATATAAGGGATAAGTGGGCTACAACACCATAGTATCAACCGCGACATCGAAACCACTTCACGTCAATGGCTCGCAACACGGCAGCTCAGGTGGTGTTACATAAACATTTATCAGAGCAGAATAGACTCAGAATGCGTGACAGACAACTAAATTAACTTATTATATAGCGATGTGGGCTTTCTAACCTCTACTCTTAATATATCTGCTCCTCGTAGGTCTTTTACAGCTTTCCAGATAGCTCCTTCTTCCTTCCAAGTTCAAAGCAAAGAGAACTTTGGCGGTGCCGCCTCCCTTCATGGTAACTTCTAAAGTAATAGCGATGTCAAGTCAAATCTTTCAATGAGACATTCATAGGGAAATACCATTTCTGTAATATAGTTCTGAACTATCATAGTAGACAAAAATGTCTACAATTAGTAGGTGGAGTAGAGAGAAGGAAACGCTCACCGATTCCAAATGCATACGTGAATGATAAACATAGGCTGCCTACTACAGGTACAGGATAGTGTGATTTGAAATATTCATAACAACATAGTAAAATCATATTTATTTATAGAATCGTTGTGCAATGTTACAAGGTAACTGATCTATAGACTCTCTCTTTCTGTTGTGCAACTTGGAACATGCTCGTCAGCAGTACTGGGTCTCTGGTACTGCCGAGCCATACGTGCAGGCGTGCTATGTGAGGAATTTAAACCAATGTATAGCTTGGTCAGCAGGCAGCCGCCTTGCCGCCCGAGACAGTACCAAGTAATTGAGGAACTGGGCCTGGACATGACACTGTTGCCTGGAGCATGACAGAGAGAGTGAAGGTATGAAAGTGGAAGGAGATGAACAGTCAGCACCTTTATTCTTGAGGAACTGTTGTCTAATTGATGCAGCTTGCTCAGTGTTGATCTCTTTGCGCAAAACATAAATAAATCACAACCCTGATGATCTGAGAGCCTTTATTTGTCAGATTCCTACCACAATAATACAGCAGGGTAAGTAAACCAGTCAATATATTTTACTAAAAGCTAATAAGTATGACTCCATGGATCATTATTTAATGTTTTTTGAGGTCAAATCGTTCAGCCCTAGACAGAGGCTTACAGTATCAGAGCATGTCTGCATTCTGATATCAGGTTACCATTTGGCTATCTATCGCCAACCCTGCCCTGCTCCAAAGACCTCTCTCTTCCTCTGCCGATTGATTGTTTCCCCTCATATGCATTTCCTGCATTCACATTGCATGATATCACTGGCCCGGTGCGGTCAAGAGGACAGGGTTCGCATTAGTCACTAGCTGTGACTAATCAAGTGCAAAGGCCTTAATCATGGCAGTAATGGCCACTCATTTCTCCCTGAGCAAGCTGGCACAACGCACTCACTTCTCTCATGGTCCACAGGCAAGGATGCACGGGTGATGAGTGTTGTTCATAGTCTGAAGTCATTAGGCTGTGTTGTGCAAGAGCCAGACTAAAGGCGTAGTCTCTAAACTTTAGGTCACTTTGGAATGTACTATTTAACTGTGTGTAGACATAGGCTGTAATTTGAGGACCCCTGCATACTGCAAGGAAAGACAATAGCCTATGTCGAGGCTTTTTATTTGATTATTTTGAAATAGCCTTCTATTTATACCAATTTGGTCACAGAACAATATATTCTCAAACGCATATATTATCGTCATATACGTCAAATATTACATTAGCTGTTGTTCTGTTTATTATAAACACTAGTGGGATACATAATCAAACATAGTAATCAGCCAACAACACTGGCCAGAAACTCTACAAGAAGCAGACCACTCTGTCCGCCCATGCCTACATATTATGTTAATAACATTAACACTATACAGAGTGCCTCCACTGCTCCCCAAAACCGAGAGAAAATAAATAAAATAATAATCACACAAGCAAAGAGCTTCTACCATTTTTAGCGTCTGTAATGAACATTCTTTCTTGATTGTCTAAATACCATGGTCATGGAAATGGTAGAAACCGTTAAACATGGGACTTAATACAATACTGATTGGGGGTAACACTGGCTGGCATGCAAGATTCATTGTCAAAAGTTGGCCAAATCAGTAATAGCGTACCGTACATAGCCCCAGAGATCTATAATCCTAATGTAATTTTGCTGAAGTGCAGTACATTTGTTTACTTATCTTGACTAACATATCTGTCACAGTAGATTCCCCCCTCCCACAGTTTGCTGTATTTAGTTAAGGAAAGTGGTTTTAAGCAACAGTTTTGTCGCAATAGTGATAGCTTATGTGAAATAGTTAGTCACGTCTAGGCCAAGGGCTAACGTGGACAACAATTCAAACGCGTTAGCATATGTACCGTATAATCTGCCTGACGACACTGAGCATAATAGCAACTACAATACATTAGTATATTAAAAGTATGTTCAGTGGGTTAGACAATGACATGACCTTGGTGTTTTACACTTTCCTAGTACATTTACTGCAAACATTCTGTACCATCTGCTATGCTAGTGGTGCGCTAGGTAGGCACAGTTGTTACCGTTCAGTACGGTACGACAGCTAGCTCTAGTAAAACCAGCTGCGGCATTACGGCCAAGCAGATATCTCACCTAGATTTCCCAACGCCACTTTCTCCAATTATTAGTATTTTCAGCGTCGTTAGAACGTCGTCCTCCATGTCTTTGTCTTGTTTAGACTGGGTGCGAACGATGTCCTTCGGGCAAAGTGACGCTGTTTGCTACGTTGTCTGCGGGCAGCTACTTGCTAGCTACTTGACAGCTACTCGACAGCTACTTGCTAGCTACTCGCTAGCTACTTGCTAACAGCAAACACATCCGGTGGGACCGTTTAATACTTCCGCCATTGCATTATTTATACAAATAATAGATTTTATTTAGTGTTCGTTACTACTACTTAGTAATAACAAACGTACAACACGCGTTCATAATACTTTTAGACTAATTTATTACAGCAACGATTTAAGAAATTGTAGGTTCGTTTTATTCTTGTCATTTACACCAAATCCCTTATAATCTACCGCCAAATCAAATAATGTCAAATAATGACACTTCCTGGAAACATTACCTTTACTTCTGTCACATCTTGATCTTTTATTTATACATTCCTGGCAATTACAGTATGCCTACAGTAGTTTTCTGTCCATTCTTTCATATTTACTTTGGGCTGGTTAAATTATGTTGTTATCCCGTCTCTATTGCTATTGACCAGGGAGGGACTCATAATATAATGCAGAATGTAACAGACTACATTTCATACTACATTCAGATCCACATTACAGTTTCAGTATAGATGCTGAAATACCTTTCCTAAAACTTTTTATTTCCTAGCCTCACAAAATGACACACCCACATTTGTTTACTTTATTTAATAAATAAATCCATAAACAGCATCGGAAAAAAACATTGTGTTGAAATAAAAAGGCACTTAAAAACAATACTGTGTAGGCCTGCATTTCTTCATTGGCATTTGACTGTTGGAAAATGTCCAGAGGTGATTCAGGTGTTGCATTAAACAAATGTTCAGATTTACAGTTTAAAGAAGAATTGCAATCTTCTAAAAACATACACAAAACTAATTCATTTATTTGGCTTGCTTAATATAAACAGAAAGTAGGACCTGAGCATGTTAAAAACAGATGGCAATAATACCACTTCTACCTATCTAGGCATAACATCTTTCAATATAATCATTTGATTGCCCAATATTGCTACATTTTAACAATTAAAACAAGTGGCATACAATCCCTTTGTGATAGCATTTTAATGAAAGTTGGCACCCCGTATGACAAGAATGTGAATAAAGTTGTTTTGATTTGTTTGTGCGCGTAAAATAAAAATGTGTGCACATAACAAGTTTAAATGTACATGTTAAGCCTATGAGCAATTCTGCCCATTCCAGCACGGCACAAACGGGAAGACGATGACGTCATATGTTAACATAAAATAAACCTCAATAAAACTTAAAATAATGATGCAATAATGTTTGTTTTGTTTTAACAAACTTGCACAAACAAATGTGATTAGTAAAAAATGGTTTGTGCGCAATTGTTTATTTGATCAAATAGAAATATTTTTATTCATTTTATTCTTATCATACGGGGTGCTAACTTCACGGGGGCAAAAATAACTAATGCTCATATACCTTCAATTATTCAATATACTGTATCTTCTCTTCACAATTGTCAACTGAGTGTGCAACGACATGGATACTTTGAATGCTTATCAATAGCAGATTAAAACATTACCAAGCTATGTACTGTACGACCCCGATCACACCAAGACGCGTCGCTAAAGGCGCGGCCGCTTCAAAAGCGCTTCGATATACCCCCGCTCACACTGAGATGCCTGCTGTGCCAAAGGGAACGGGTGAACGGCTGCCTGGGCCAACTGTCACACTGACGAACAACGCGAGTCCGCGCCTTGCGCTGAAAGGTTGAGGACATAGTCTAAAAAAACGCCGAAAAAATGCGAAGCACGGCTCCATAAAAAAAGCGCACGCCAGTCGCACCGTACCATAGGAAAACAATGTTTTTGCTAGAGACGCGTTTCTAGCGACGTGTCTTGGTGTGATCGGGCCCTACCACTGTCTAGTCTAAAATCAGCACATACTTGTGTGAGCGCAACTGAATGTACACATTATTCAGGAATATTATCCAGCCTGTTGTATAACTCTGTTCTACATATACACACACTATGTTCCGTAGCTGACAAGTTAACACACAGTGCACAGAGAGAAAGACTCACAAGTCTAAGTAAGACTGTGACACAATTTAGAAAACACACGAAGATAAAAGCGTGGTGTGTGTGTGTGTGTGTATGCGTGTGTCTGTATAGCACAAGAATAAAAAAACAAAAATAAAAAATAGTTTTTTTTTTTTATGTGTATACTGTATATCTAACCATTATGTGTACTTGTGTTGAAAGGGAAAAAAAAAAAGAAAAGCTCCTTTGCCCATACCAGACCTGTGGCAGTATAGCATTATTATTAATTCATTGTCAATGTCCAAATATGCAACCACAAGTATACACTTGTACTGTACAGTACATTCAAAATACAACGAATGCATAGAAAGTAAATGTGTTAGTACAAATATGTATTGAGTGGCCAACTTTAGCGATATTATAACGAAGCAACAAAACAAACGCCGGAGGATGTGAAACAAATCACCTGTGATGCCTCATGCGTCCAACTACATCCTGCGCTTGCCAACAGTGTTCACCGAAAAGAGACAGGCCATCATTTGCCTTCATATTTGGGATTGACCACAGTCGTAACAGCACTCTTGTAGATGGGGTTTTCACCCTGAAAAGGACAAATACATACATTGTACGCTTAGGTTGATTAGCCATGGGTTAATAAAACATGTTAAGGTAAAAAGTTTACCTTAACATGTTACCTTAACATGTTTTAACAATAAAACCAAGAACATTTACAGTAACACATTTCAAAGTACATCCCATTCAGCCAACACTATGGCTGTGAAATTAATAACATTTAAATTGTGATTTCAATTTTGGCTCCTAACAAATACAGAAACAAAATAGTCAAGAAAAAAAAATCAGGGTGAACATGAAAGATCAACGTGAAAAGTATTAAAGGGACATTTCACAGTTGGTGCTTTAATGTTCATTTGTTTCACCTTTTTTTTCTTTTAGGTGAAGTAAATGCAACATCTGTCCAAAGTCAATGACTAATCATATTTAATAATCATGATTTCAGTAGTGACCAAAATAATCATGATTATTATTTTTTCCATAATCGAGCAGCCCTGGCCAACACTAACAAAACACTCCCTACACAGCCACATGCTGTTTTTAGAGCACATCAAATAACATGTTACAGTAAGATACCATTTCATGTCAATTTCATTAGACAACAAAATACTCACCAATCTAAATCCTCATGCCATTTACGTGAACAAATATTGCAAATTTATTGTGAATCAGTTTGTGTATTTACTGTAAATTAATTCAATTGATGCTTTTAAATATTAGTAGAAAGGTGAAATTAAATAATAAAGTTAGTGAAGCTGGAAACACACACAAAAACCCCAGCTGGAGAAATCAAGGGGAAAGGGATGGAATACAAACTTATAAGATGCCAGCTTTACGGCCATAGTTTGGGTTCTGGAACATATTGATAGGACTCTTGTATATAGGGTTCTCTTGCTACAGGCAAAGAATGAAGACAGAAAATAAGGACAGAATAGAAAAATAGTCAATAGCACAAAGATCAAAATGAAGACAGCAGGATAAGAGGAAAAACATTGATAAAGATAAAACACTGCAGATACAAAAGTGGGAAAAGTTAAGAAAAATAAAATAATTAATCCAACGTTGATTTAAAAAAAATCTTTCATCAAATGTTTGGGTCAATTTCTGTCATTATGAAAGCCAGCTAAGTTCACAGAAATCGGCAAAACATAGATATACCACTAGGTGGAGCCAAATGACTGTTGACGCAAATACGATGGGCACTACTGTTTTGCTGCTTGGCAGTTCGAAGCAAGGAAATGGGAAGAGGGTCACAGGCCACGCCCGGATAAGGCTATGCTTGGAGTGCATAACATTTCCAAAACAGGATGTTCCCCCCCCCCTCCCCCCCACTAATGTTGAGGACATTCTGTAAGCCATTAAGCTTATGTCTGTAGCTTAGTCTCATAGCTATATAAAGCTATGAGACTAAAATATGCAACTAATGGTAATATATCAAAAAATATATATATCATAATATAAAAAAAAATAAGCATCACTGCGTCATTTCATTGTCGAACAAAGACAATTTCCCACATATTAACTAAAGACCAACCATATGCCAAAAAAAGCTAAATATTTCACCAATAATTCAGTCCCCAGTCAGACTCGCTCAGTTCTTACAGTTCTCACAGCTCCAAGAACTCACCGTGTCCCATTTAGCGTTCATCTTCTCCTTCTCGAACTTGGCAAACTCTCTTCTGTCATGGATGATCATCAGCAGCTTCCAGATGAGCAGCAGGGCTAAGCCAATCAGAACGATGCCGGCAACCACACCCGCCACAATGGGAATGATGTCAGGGCCGGTAGGACATTCTGAAACACAGGAGGGTTTAAGTGTTGTTAAACACACTTAATTTCCCTATTCCCTTGGTTTCTCCAAGCCATAGTCTCAGCCTCTCTTCCCGTCCATTAGCACAACGTCACATAAGAAACTGTGTGCTGAATGTCTTACATACATATATCTGAGTGAGGAAGTCAATTTTCTCAGTATCTGTAATTCTGATGCAACGCTAGTGCAGTGATTTATCTACAAATTTCAGTAAAAAAAAAATATATATATTTATGCGGTAACCATGGCCATACTTATTTATCTATATCTAAGGCCTGTCGTGTGTTGTCGGTAAATTTACCAACAAGTTCCTCAGCAGAAGTCAAATGTCCGATCTGGATATGTAGGTAGTCACCATGCATGTCAATCAAAATGCTTCTTCTGTCAAGTAGGCGGGTCTTGATAGCCAGCCAGCACTGTGTCTCACAGAGCCAGCCCTTACTTGGGCAAAGGCTGGCTCTGTGAGCCTACTCAAGCCCTAACCTCTTATAGGGGTATGCACAACGTTTGTTTAACCATTTGAGGTGCCATTATATGAGCAATAAAAATCACTATTTGGGTGTGTACGTTGCAACATGGAAAGTCAGGGAGGAAGTAGGGTGTCGGCAGAAACATAAAACCTAGATAATAATCGTTTTGAAAGAGGTAGGTAAACACTGAATCACACCCTTAATATTGTATGGGTCCAGGACAGGCATGTTAAATAAAGTTTGATTTCCCTGCATTTAATAATGAAAGAGATAAAAAAAATATGCCTCCAGGGAATAATTGTATTATACTTAACTTACATTACGGTATTCACCATGTACTCTCGCATTTAATAAAAATATCCTGTCTCTTATTCCTTTTAGGTCTGTATTATTGTTTTATTGTTGATTTATGTTTTACCATTTCATCTTTAGTAATTCCTACAATTGTAAAGAATTTTAAACCTTTGTAACTATAATATTATTCTGATTTATCACTTTAATGATGCCTAGCCACTTACCGAGTTTATCCACCACGTGGACCTCCTTCTCGGTGTTGTTGTTGACAGCGTAGGTGTAGTAGAACCAGCAGTCGTTGGCGTCCCTCTCCTTACAGTGCATCAAGGGATAGGAGACGTCGTTGGGCTGAGGCAGATTCTTCACCTTAATCAGGTTGAAGTGGCTGCATTCCTGCTCGCATTTCTCCGCCTTCTCGCCTGTGCCGAACGCGCGGCACTGCACGCACTCTCTGTGGGGAGGAGGACGACGTTATAATGGTTAGCATTAGCGTAAAGGCAGGGGGTGTTAGCATTAGCGTAATGCAGGGGCTGTCTTTCTCTAGAACGCTTGCTAACTTCAAACTCAAATCAAAACATAAACACCGCTTCCTTCAATGCCATTAGGCATTCTCTCAGAAGCTTCGCCCCACAAATTGGACAGGCATTGTGAAGGCTAAGGTGTTGTTGTTGTTGTTGTAAGTGGTGTTTGCCACTTTCTGTGTGCTCCAATTTGCGGAGCCAGCGCTGTTGCTTCGGCTTTTTCAGCACGCACAGAGAATGGTAAGCTGGCGGAATGCGACAAGTGGCGAACACCGCTCACAACAACATTGCCCTTGGCTTCGTAATGCGTTTCCCATGTCTGTGGCAAAGCTTCTGAGGGAATCAGTTTCATTTGACCTTGTTATTAGCAAGCACAGAATGACTAACTCTGCCTTTAATACTCTATACCTTAACTAGTGGCCATTTGCCTGCTGTGAGCCTAAAGACCCAGGCATACTGCCAAATGCGTGGCCTGGCACAACGCGGGCGGCTGCTTGGGCTGTTCGGCTATTTCTGTATACAAAAAAAAAACTCTTTGGAATTAGCGATTTTTATAACTAGGATTTTTAAGTGCACACATTGTTTCATGTGAATATTATTGGTGTGACTAAGATATTCGCTGGAAATCAATATTATTTATCCGCCTAGAACACACATTTGTGATCTCAGTAGGGCATCCATTGCCGTCAGTGGTGGACTTCAGCCTGTCGCACATGCGCAGTCAACGCGCACGTCCGCAAGGACAGAACATTCTGGAGATGCGCGGACAGTCCAGGCGGACTGCACGCGTGACATTGTTAAGCGTCATGCGTTATTAAGCGTCACACATTAATAAGCGGACGCGGAGTTATGCCCGGGCCTTAACGAGCCCCCCACTTACTTAAGCTCCACACACACTCCGGGGCAGGTGGGGCAGGTCTCGCAGGTAGGCCCCTGGAACTTGAGGTCGGTGCACTTGCAGGTGCCACACTCGCAGGTGCCCCGGCCGTTGCAGATCTGCTTGTTGTCAGCCAGGCAGGTGCTGGTGTCCAGGGAACAGTCACAGGCACTGCCGGTCCACATGGGATCACAGGAACACACTCTGCACTCACAGCGCCCGTGCCCTGGTGGGTGAAAAACCATGTTACCAACTGTTAGGGCACACCAGAACCAAGCAAAAAGCTTAGTGGTACCCAGAGACATGGAGAAGAGGGTCGCGACAACAGAAGTTTTCTTTCTTCTTTTGTTTGTGTCACATGGTTCACGGAGACGCAAAACAGTTCCAGGAAGTGGTAAAGAATGTATTGATTTCCAGTCTTTTACCAGTACAGCTTATATAGCCTTATGGCAACTTACTGTATATTAGAGATTTATGTGACCGAATGACCTATGCTCTCCTCATGTGAGAACTTCCAAGAATGACCATCTGTTTACCTTTGATATTTCCCTCTTTGTCTTAACTTGTAACCCCTCTGGCATGTGTCTATTACTGTAGCTCATATCCCCTTGTATCTTGACTGAGTACCGCTGTAAACAGATCCTTTGTTGTCATTGTAAACTCCGTGTTGTTCCAAAGACACCCTTCCCCCTTCTGTCACAGTATAAACTCTGTTGCTGCCTTATCCTAGAGAGAAGCATTTCTACATCGCATGCTGCCTGTCTTCTCCATGGCCGTGTTTACATTAAATATATAACAGGAAGTGGTGGGCAAATTGAATCGATAAATACAGATACATAACTGCAATTTTTGATAATTAGTTGTAAAGAAAATAGATAGACTTTTCTAATACAATGTATACAGGGTCATTTTAATGCTTGCAACTAACTACCGGGAACTGTTTTGAGGTTTAACGATCCACCATTGCTGTGAAAAAAACGGTCCATTGGAGTGAATGGAGTTGACGTGACTCTCTACATGGCTTTGGTAGAATTGACTGATCCCATGCGATCCGTATCAATGACCGGCTCCCCAGATGGATGTGTCTAAGAGACAGATATCTGGTCGTGTCAGGTTACCAAATGTGCCTTCTAACCTTTAAATAAACTACTGGAATAATATGTTGAAAAAAAATATTTGTGAAATCTTAAATGTGTTCTTCCCAACTGTCCTTGACATAGTGGACAAAACAATATTACTTTCCCTATACCTCCCTATAATGAAAAAAAAGTTTTGTTTAAAATAGCTGTCCCTTCATTAAACTTTCAAGCGAACGAAATAGGTAAAATCAAAGAAAAGGTTAGTACAGAGCGTTGAATTCATTCATTAATCACGTGCCTACTTTGCTCATAAATAAGACCGTGTGTGGACGGTCTATGGACATATAACACAATAATAGCCCATCTGTTGTATGCATTCCATTTGAAAGAGTGACTGTGTGTTTACTGAACAATGGTACATTATTAACAGTAATTAATATATCCATACAGACATATTTATAATGTAGCCTATGTGATAATTATGTATAGGTCTATGTTTGAGCTGTTATAATTTCTGTTATAAAATTGGAGGGTGTGGGGGTACCTCGTCACCACGGCGGGCCTTATATTAGCACTATAGTTTAGACGTGCTCTTATCTTCACGTTTTATCAGTTCACACAACACACATATATACACACACACACACACATATATATACATACATACACACATACATACATACACATATATATACACATATACACACACATACACACATATACACACACACATATATATATATACACATATATACATACATATATACATACATACATATACATACATACACATACATATATATATATAAAATATCATTTGAAACAATGTAATGAAATATCCATTTCAATTAGCAGAAGCTTTGTACCCATCGACGTGTGATGTGCCGTCGCGGATGACCGCAGAGCGATACTGTATTGATTTGAGCTCAAAGTTAGCAAGAATGAACAAGGATGCCATTGAAGTGCATTACGCGGCTCACTCCTCGCTGTTATTCCAGTGTCTTTGTCGGCGTTCTCCAGACTCACCTCCGCACAGCTTGTTCCCCGAGCGGTCACAGTTGAAGTTGTCACACTCGCAGTACTGGCCACTGTACCGCTCCTCGGGGTTGTCCCGCTTCCTGCACTCGCAGGTGCCGCACACGCAGTCCCCGTTGTTGCTGCAGATGTCGGTGCCGTTGTCACGGCGACAGGTCCTGTCCATGTCCTCGGTGGCCACCTCGTTGCTACGGCACTCGCACTGCCTGCCCACGCGGCCCTCGTTACACCTGGAGACAACGCAGGTGCGTGCGGTGGTGTGAGGCCAGGCTTACAGCGCTTTGCCACTAAAAACCACAAATGGGCTTTTCCACATATTCTTAGAGCCAAGCCTGGGCTAACATGTTTATAACCCGTGGTTAACCTAAACCCAGAGCTAAATGAGTCCCACCGCACTTCTACAAGCCCACTGGCACCTTTCGGGTTAAGTAGTTTTCCAGGAGCTAACCCTGGGCTAACTTTGCTCTGGAACAGGGCCAGCTAGCCCTGGGCTAACGCTAACCCTGCTCCGGAGCAGGGCCAACTAGCCATGGGCTAACGCTAACCATGCTCCGGAGCAGGGCCAGCTAGCCCTGGGCTAACGCTAACCCTGCTCTGGAGCAGGGCCAGCTAGCCCTGGGCTAAAGTCGGGGGTTAGCCCACTTTGGAATGTCCCAGGATCGTGCCAGTGTTAACGCCTTCTTACCCCGGGGCTAACACACCCTTAGCCCCGGGGCTAAGAACATTATGCAAATGCTTTCTGCAGTGCAACAATGCAGTGTGAAAACCCTAGTTTTGTACATTGATTTGATTATCATTTGATGACTAACTACTGGCAATTACAATTAAAAGGTAGAGTAAGCTAACATTAAAGGTGTGTTACTGCTACAACGCTAATAAAATGCTACAGTAAACAGAGAGGGCTTACTTGCAGGCTCCGCATTCAAATGTCCCGTTGCCGAAATGACATAGGTCATTGCGCTTGATGCCATCCTTGTGACAGTCACACTCGCAGATGAAGTTCAGAGTGATCTCCACCTCCTCTGTGAAGCCCAGAGGCTTGATCTTGATGGTCTCAGGCTTGCCGTCCTTGGGACAGCCCTTAGACGTCACGCTGATGGTAAACATCACCTACGATTGAGAGAAAGGGGCTAAGAAACGTCTCAGAAAGCGAAAAGCACCTCTGCGTTCGTCACGCCTCTGTGAAGCACAAACTACATATCCATCGCTAAACTACTAAACTTTACGAACTAACCTGCATGCTTTGCATGCAAACTGTAAACAATGTTAGACTTTCTGTAATGCTTGCTTGCCTGTCATCGTAGGTAGAGGCCAGGGTTGGGTAGGTTACTTTTAAAATGTAATCCGTTACAGTTACTAGTTACCAGACTAAAATTATAATCAGTAACATAATTTTTGGATTACCTAAATGTAGTAACATAATCTGATTATTTTACATTACTTTTAGATTACTTCACGCCCAATCACTGTAATTTACTGCTTTAATGTTCTATTTTTGTGACCGATTATGATGCTCAGGCGATCAGATTTAAGTAGACATCATTTCAATTATTGATTTGACGTTAACGAAAAGTATATAAGAGAATAGCCGATTGTTTTATGCATTTTTCTTCTGAAAATTTCGTCTTTAAATTTAAAAGTAGTCCTAGAAGTAATCAAACTTTTTTCAAATACCTGTATTATACCTGATTCCACTATTTTAGCTTGCAACTGTAATGGATTACAGTTACAGTTTTTTTGTGTAATTAGTTACAAGTAATTTATTACATGTAATCAGTTACTTCCCAACCCTGGTAGGGGCTGCTATCCAAAAATAGTCCTATCACTAGCTCTGAAAAGTGTTAACTTCACCCCTGTTCTCAGCCTCTTCCGTCCATCAGCACTACGTCACAAAAGCATCTTGTGCCGAATGTCTGAAATGTATACACCATTAAGCCTGACACTATCAGGAAGTGGTGTTGTAGAGGAAGTAGATTTTCATTGGCTGTTAGCATTGTCACTCACAAGGCTGTACACGTAATTCAGGCACAACTCTAGTGCAGTGCTTTATATACTCATTTGATTATTTACGTTTATCTTAAGCAGTAACCGTAGCCTGCTTATTTCACAGATATGCATTTTAATATGGAAAAATGCCAAAAAGTAGTCAATGATATGAGGGAGGGGAGGGGCTGAGAGGGGGCCACAATTAACATTAATAATAGTATTTTAATTTAATGACATGCTAAAAAAAGTACACTTGTAAGACAGAAAGCTTTGGGGGATTTTAAACTGATATGATGTGTAAAGCCATTTGCAAATATTTCAGTATTTTACACCAGCACTGATGTGTCTCATTATAGTTTAATCACATTATTTAGTTTACTGCTCAGAAAACACATTTGATATTTTGTCTCTTTAATAGACCTCACTGTCTAATCCCTGTTGATTCCGTTTATACAGGCGGATTAACAGTGGGCTGTATTGAATTGACAAAATTAGATTAAAATCTGTTCAATAAAGTTATAATTTTTATAAATTCCGACCTGATCTCCAATGGAGATATTTGAGCACTTGCGTCCATTTTCGCCGTCGCTAACTATTCCGTTCTTACAGCGGGATGTGTACGCTATGGTCACTCCCTCAGGCAGCTTGCTGTTCTCCAAAATGACCTCGGAAGAGAGAGACTGCCAAAAAAACAAGAGAGATAACAATGTGAATGTTATTACATCCTTCAGTGGAATGCCAGCTGGTAGCTCTGTTTGGAGAGTGTACAATTTACGAAGTCTTAGCTGAGAGAATACAGGATTAAAACGAGCGTTTGATGATTAAATCATAAGGTTTTAAATGATGTCTAAATAACATTGGGTTCCTAACCATACTTACATTGTAGGCATCGATAATAAGGTTGATGACATTGCTGGAGTTGGCAGACAGCGTCCCTACGGCAGACTTTGGTATAAGATTTTTCAGCTCCTGAGGAGAGAAAACATTCGGGTACAAGCAAAGAGTATAGTGAGTGAAAGTCTTCTGATGTCTGAAACTTAAACAAGGAAATCCTAACCATTTTAGCCTGTTCTACATTTAGACTACATAAATAAAAGAGCACCAAGGCCAAGCCCAAAAATGCACGGTTGTATGTGTAACTAGATGGATTTAGCAACGACCTAAAAAGAGAGCAAATTGGATTGTTATTGTTCTGAAGCTTACTGAGGATAATGTACGTGGATGAAAAAACAGGGCCTATTATCAAACTACCATATAGATATAGAATCTGGTAGAAAAACCACACAGCAGACAAAAATGATATGGACTCCAAAAACATGTTGCCGGTAACAAGAAACAGATGCTGAGAGCATATACTGCCTGTCCATAGTCTGGGTAGGGGCTTTCCCCCCGCCCAAACACACACAAATGCACAGAACACACACAATTCTGGTATGCAGTGCCTAGTATAGTATATACAGTATGCACAGTAGGAAGAGTCATAAAAAGGAAGGAAATTAACTAAGGAACAAGATAATGCTCAACAGAGTCAGAATGAGAATGGGAAGACTGACTTTATAAACTGGCTGGAACTCTTCTGTAACGGCGAAGATGGTCTGAATATTGTTGTCGCTCAGCTTCTGCACAAGATGCGCGATTGATGGGTAGTCCTTGAGGAGCCGAGAAACATTTGACATTAGCAATCCCGCTTATTTCACACGGTGGGAACGTAACCAGCCCCATGCCAGTTTTCCCTCCTGCTTACATAGTAGTGACTCATGGTGTAAACGTTGTTCTCCAGGTGACATTTCCCATCGTTGGGCAGTACGATGCCACCCAACTTGCCATCTCCAGCAAAGTGGAAACCAGCGTCCGTGGAGAACACGAGCAGGCGAGTCACATTTCTCCAGCCGATCTGCTCCTGGGGAATGAAGGCGACAGAAGCAAACGTCAACACAAGTCACAAATGATCTGAACCTGTGACCGTATAGTTTATGAT
>JAOEGT010077159.1:0-15402 GCA_025447795.1 Speoplatyrhinus poulsoni
GAGAGAGAGAGAGAGAGAGAGAGAGAGAGAGAGAGAGAGAGAGAGAGAGAGAGAGAGAGAGAGGGAGAGGGAGAGAGAGAGAGACAGACAGGTAGACAGGTAGACAGGTAGACTGAGAGATGAATATACTCAAAAGAATCAAAGAATGCTGGACAGAAAGTATACAGGCAGGCAGGCAGACAGACATGAAGACAGACAGACAGACAGACAGATGGACAGACAGACAGGCAGGCAGACAGACAGACAGTCAGGCTGACAGACAGGCAAACAGACAGACAGGCAGGAAGACAGTCAGACAGACAGTCAGACAGACAGACAGGAAGACAGACAGACAGACATGAAGACAGACATACAGACAGACAGGCAGGAAGACAGTCAGACAGACAGTCAGACAGACAGGCAGGAAGACAGTCAGACAGAGTAATCCGGCATCTTTTTAAGTCATTCTTTCTCTTTAAACCTGACCCTATAACTTTTCATCAGCCCCACCCTCTCCTCCAACCAGGGGTAATCCCTCATCATCCTCACTTTGATTTTTAACTTCAAACCTCTCCAGCCACCCCTGCCTTGATATATGGGGGTGATATATAAAGTGACAGTCCTGTCCTGCTGTTTTGCCACTTGTTCTTTATTTGGCTTTCGGCCTTAGATATAACGCGCACGCACACACACACACACACACACACACACACGCACGCACACACACTCAGATGGCTTGCACGTTTGATATCACTTCCTGGTGGACTCTCTTGTGTCAGGGCAGGAAAACCGCTAATCCTGTCAGTGCTGCCCTACTAGGTAGCTGCTTGTACAGTGTACATGTAGCTTAAGGAGCTGGGGTACTGGTACAGGACCCAACAGGATTTAATAAACATACGGCAGGGGAACAGAATGATATACGTGCACCATTTCGGCATTTTCCCTTCTTCTAAAAGCTTGTCCCCCACGCAAAACCCTGGTTTTGACCATTCTAGGAAGGTGCATATTTCAGATAGGCAGTTTACAGCTTAATTTTTGTAATATGACAATAATATCTAATGGCGTATGTTGTTGACCTGTGATCATCGGCATGTTGACCAGTAATGCTTCTTGTTAGTCCATAACATCGTCAACATTGCAGTAGGCAGTGTTACAGCATAGTTAAGCATAGTTACATAGGTTTAAAAGAAGAGACCTTTTGCTCACAGTTTGCGCCCCCCTACAAGGAAAACACTGACCACCCCGGCGTTGGTGTAAAGTTTACCTTGTGTTCAATGAAGCCAATGGCAGAGGACTGAACACCAGGTTACAAAACAGGGAGGAGTTTCACAAGGCGATCATTTGTGTTTTACTACTGTAGACGGTTGTGTTTCAGATGTAGATGCATTTTGCACAAGATGATGGTAGAACCACCTGTGTCGGTGCATAGCACACTAATCTGTCAACGATGGTTGTGTCAACATATTCTGATTTTAAATGTCATGCATTTCACATCAGAAAAAGAAAGCATACATTTAAGATACAGTAATATGGTGATAAAGGCAACATTAGATAAACTCAGCATATAGTATTTGAAAGTGATTGCAAACGTTTTCAAGGAAATGCGTCTTAAAACGCTAATTGAACTTTCAGTCCATTGGAAGGGCTAACAGACATGGAACACGAGAGTCTGTCTTTGTGTGTGTGTGTGTGAGTGTGTAAGTAAACGAGAGTTTACTTATACAGAACGGACTAGCTGAACAGATATATTTATTGAATTTCACAAAAAGCATTAGCTGACTACACCTTTAAATGCCGGGTCATGGTGGTTTTAAACATGCACACATTATGGCTCGGTAATGTAACTTCTCCCGCTAGCAAAAAGGCTTAAACATCTAGTTGTAGGCACGTCGGGAGAGTGAGGCTATTTGTGTGACTGGTGGAGTGATATAGCCTACGGCTCAAGACGAAGTAACCGTACTAACTACCATTCACTTATTTGTGCGTCACAATTGTTTTGTCCAGACTTTGGAGGCTACAGTGGCTGTGCAGAATAGCCTACCGCAGGACTATCTAATTACAAATTCAAGTGGTCCATATTTTAACAAGAAAAACTGTAGGTGGGCCACATATTTTCAGCAATTACTTATACGTGAGCGCCTACTAGAGCATCCACCCTACACCTTGGTTCAATGTGTCAAGTCAATGGGGTTTCTATAGAATTATATAGGATGCCATTAATTCCAAGTCTCTCTGGCATATTGGCTTTTGCACAACAAAATATCAGTCATGCCCACATGCTATAGTTTACAATGCGGTGTTCTATAACTGAAATTACATTTGTTAGACAAAGTAAAGATAAAAACACAAACAAAAGTAATTAAAGTAGGGCACCAAATTCCAGGTATTCCAACCCTTATTATTATTATTATTAGGTCTGGATCACTATATTCCATTTACAAACAGGATAGGTCATGATGTCTTGGCTGTAGAACAGTTAATAACTAATTTACAGTAATATATTGACTTGATTCGTATAGTGGTTCTACAGTATATTTAACTAATGTATAGTGGTCAAGGGTGCAATCCCCTTTTGGGCAACATGGGGGCAGTTGGTGGGCCACATTTGGCCCGCGGGCCGCCAGTTGAATGCCAATAGGCCCTACCGGCATCACACACAACAACAGTACCGTAAAATGGGGCATGCGCAGAAGAAGGCACCATGGAAATAATCGTGTTAAACAGTTTACATGGTAGAATTCTTATTTCAGTCGGGTTATGGAACAGTTATACTACCTCTCTTCTTCTGAATGAAGTATCAGTCGGGTTGGGCCTTTCTCCGATTGAGGTGTTTATATGGAGCATTTTCTTTCAGTGTGGATTTTTAATCCGATTAACGGTCCATGTAAACACGATTGAACTATGAAGCATACAAACATACAGTATACAGTACTTACAGTATCTCACAAAAGTGAGTACACCCCTCACATATTTGCAAATATGTGAGGGGTGTACTCACGTACTCACTGTATATAACCTTTAAATAAATTAAATATAAACTGCGAAACAGTATATTTACCTTCCGTGCAGTTCACATACTCTTTAGTTTATAATTAATTGTCATTTTGTATGGTGGTTAGCATTACTGCTTCGAGGGATGAGAACCAGAAGAAGACACAAGTCTTAATCAATTTGGAGTATTCATTAAAAACTAAAATACTTAAATACTGAGCATACTAAGACAGTTGGTGCCAAAGGGACGTAACTGTACTTCCGTCCTTTGGCATTGAGAAATGTACATTTGAAAAGCATGTGGTAAGGATTTTTATTATATTCATATTATTATTTTTGTTAAATATATTTTTCACTGAAGCGACCCGACTCTGGATAAGCGGATGAAGATGGATGGATGGGATGGATGGATATTTTTCACAATATAATGTTATTTATTTAAAACTGTATGTAATACCTCCTGTAAATGTCACTAACGCCCCTCTGGTTCTCACCCCTGGGTTTATCATAAACAAGATATACACAGAGTATATACATATATATATAAGTGTGTGTATATGTATATATAGATTACTGGTTGGTGTCAGTATATATACTGTAGATTATTATAAATTATATATAGATTATTGGATGGTGTCACTTCCATCAAAGTTTTAACTATTGTGTTAAACACAGTCTTGTCATTTCAAATGTTACTTTCACTGTACTGTAGAGTAGAGTAGAGTAGAGTAGAGTAGAGTAGAGTAGACCTTTAAGGTCCCGGAAGGGCAGTTTATCTTAGGTTACTAGTGGACTGAATTATTTGACTTTTAAGGGAGCATGTCCATCACCTAGCCGTGTCCATAGTCACAAGGACAATTCTGAGATAACTATATTCAGTTTGCATAAAGTCCTGTTTCAGTCAGATCAATATTTAAATAGCAATGGCTGTAAGTCAAACGATTCATTCACACATTACCACCAGCCACACCAAGAAGAACAAATACATTTCTTAACTGACAGTCAATTACAAATTGGCTGTCAAGCTTACAAACAATCACTTTTGATAGTATAAGCGAGCATCGTGTCAATTGCCATGCTGGAAAAAAATACAAATGGCTCAGTGGTTAATTCAATCACTCCCACAATATGAAAAGAATAAAGAAAGAACGTTTTAATTTCCTGTTTGAAAACAGAGTTGTGCTTTTCTTCTTCAGCTGCATGCATGCACACACACACTCATTCACCAGCTTGTAGTAATGCACTCAGCATGAATACTATTCATTCAACTTCCTATATCTGCTTTTGTGAGATAATTTCACGTGGGCTAAAGTCACCGACCCACACAAGCACACCGCACGTGCACATGCACTCGATAGCAGCCTGCAGCCCTGCATGCGCACACACACACACGCACACACGCACACGCACGCACACACACACACACACACACAGCAGAATAAAGGCGCAGCTAGGAGGATATCCCGATTCCTTCCATATCAGAGCTCCTTTGAAGGCGATGAATGAGAGACTCCCTGAAGCCATTCACCTCCATGAATGATCTGCTCTCAGACCTCCATATCTGTTCCACATGGCCACATGGAGATACGGGGTATGGGGGGGGAGGAGAGAATCATAGAGAGAAAGAAAGAATTAAAGAAATAACAAATGTGTAGCTGTACAGTAGCTAAACTGGCCTAGATAGATAGATAGATAGATAGATAGATAGATAGATAGATAGATAGAGACACATTTGTAAACTATCGCACACACACACACGCGCATTGATGAGTGACCAGCTTGACACAGTGAAAAGTCTTTCGTTCTGCCTTTTTAACACCAGACAGTAATGATATCGATTTACCATGGCCATTATCAGAGGACACCCACACAGCGAGGGAGCCTAGCCATAACTAAAGGCCGGTTAAAGGGTGATTTCATGGAGGGGTCTCTTGACAGAGGACATAGAAGTGTGGATTTAAAGCGGTGCCTGTCTCTCCAGGTGGCTGCATAGACCCATAAGTTGCTCGCTGACGCTGGCTTTTTGTGTCATTTAAATGTTAAGTTAAACGTTGAGTTTTACATCGTGCTCTGTGTTACAGCAAGCAGCAGTACACCTGCGGAATAGGGGGGTACCGTGGACTGAGGGTGTTGTTTCAGTACCATGTTAAACAAAGAGGGAATGTTCGAAGCCACATACGATGTTTATTGCAAATGCTTGGTAAGTACAATAAAACAAGAAATATTATACTGCCTACTCTTTTTAGATGTGCTGTATATCAAATATCTGCATGTAGGCCTAATAGAATAATCCTTAGTCTATTATAGTTATTATAGTTACATCTATAGTTATTACTTTGATGTTGGCATCTCCCCTCTCTGTATATCTGTATTGGGCAACAGTGGCAGAGTGGGTAGGAGGTTATTGGAAAGTCGCTGGTTTGAATCCCACTGCCTTCAAGTAGTGGAGGTGTCCCTGAGCAAGACACCTAACTCTAACTGTTCCCTGTGGTTGAATGGCGCCTTTCGTGCCTGACGCCGCCATCGGCATATGGGTGAATGTGTGGCAATGCACGTGCATGTGAGTGTGTGTCAATGCACGTGCATGTGAATGTGTGGCATTGCACGTGCACGTGAATGTGGTTCATTTGCCATGTTTTTGTTCGGTTTCCTTCCGGCACCCTGGTTTCCTCCAGGCACTCTGGTTTCCTCCGGGCACCCTGGTTTCGTCCAGGCACCCTGGTTTCCTCCGGGCACCCTGGTTTCATCCGGGCACCCTGGTTTCCTCCGGGCACCCTGGTTTCGTCCGGGCACTCTGGTTTCCTCCGGGCACCCTGGTTTCGTCCGGGCACTCTGGTTTCCTCCGGGCACCCTGGTTTCCTCCGGGCACTCTGGTTTCCTCCCACAGTCCAAAAGCATGCAGACGAATGCTAAGAAGAGGTCTGATTTGTGTCCGGTTAAAACAAGTTTCCCCTGTGAATGGTTAGCGAGAGCTCTGGTGTATACATGCAAGTGTAGAATACGAAGCTGTGAGTGGACGGTGCCAGCAGGTCAGAGTGGTGTGTGTGTGTGTACTAGGCCGCTGGAATATACTGTGTGCTCCTTGTCCTAATCCCTGTAATAGATTTAGTCTCATGAATAAGCCTCGCACACACACATGCGCACACACACACACCCACACACACACACACAGCACGGTCCAGCCCACTTGAGCAGATGTGTGATAGAGACCCAGCGGCCAGATTACGGTTCCCATCATTTATCTGAAGAATTACACTTCTCCTCCCTGGCATTCGTATGTCCATGCAGGCCTCGTATGCACACACACACACACACACACACACACACACACACATGCGTAATTGTTTCTTTTCAGACCGTGGAAACGAGGAAAGGATGAAGATGTGGTGTACATTTACATACTGATGTAATTCACAGTTTGATGTTTAGGCAAAGAGTGATGTAGTTTAAAATGCAATAAAACACACAGAATAGTATAATACATTATACAGAATAAGATACAATCAAATTAAGATATTACATATATTCATAAATTAATCATTTTTTAATTGAATGTATAATTTAAAAACAAATAATAAAAGAAAACAATGCAAACACACGAGCTACGCCAATGGTATACAACAATGAATATACAGTGCAACAGGAATCAAACGTTATTCATTTTGGTTATTGAGTTTGAGTTGCATCTTTATTTTAATTTTTTAGTGCAAACTTTTAATTCAAACTGACACGCACACACTACACACACACACACACACACACACACACACACACACACACAGACACACACAGTGTAAATCCTTCTCTTTTTGAGCCAGCCAATGTCTCGAGCCCCAGAAAGAACGAACCTTTATGAACCTCAAGTGTTGTCGCCACAGGAGAACTTTGAAGTATTGTATTCAGGCTTCTTTAAACTCTCTCTCTCTCTCTCTCTCTCTCTCTCTCTCTCTCTCTCTCTCTCTCTCTCTCTCTCTCTCTCTCTCTCTCTCTCTGCCTGTCACACCATGTGTCTGTCTACGGTGGTCTCTCTGACTCTCATGCTAAGGATGGAGTCATTGCTTCTGAAGGAGGGTGAGAGAATTATCCTTCTGTCCATCTGAAGCATGGGCGGAGACAGAAGAGGATAACGGAGGAGAAGAAAGCAGAACTTGAAGCGATAGAGAAGTGGAATAAGAGAGTCAGAGAGATGTGAGAGATTTAATTAAACCACTCTAGTGTTTCTGAAGCAGCCTCTTCACCTACCCCCTCCACAACCCCCTCCCCCCTTGGCTAAGAGAGAGAGAGAGAGAGAGAGAGAGAGAGAGAGAGAGAGAGAGGAGGGAGGAGGGAGGGAGGAAGGGGTGGTGGAAGCTGCTGAAAGAGAACATGAGGGTGTTTGCAGATTAATTCATTACCATTCCTCATTAATCAATTAACTTATTCACGGTTAATGAATAGACTAATTAACTCCCAGTAAAAGGCCACAGAGGTCTGGATTCTGTTCTCAGTTGATTTTACCCTGAGAAACCAAAGGCCTCTGAGTCACAAAAACTCTTTGTGACTTGTGTTTTATAATATGTTATATTATAACGGTATTGTCTCTTTTTGTGATTTTTATTTCCCGCTTTTAATAAAATACTAAAAAAGGAGATTATTATATTATGATTAAATAAAAGTAGGCCTAAATAAGATTTTAGGATGTTAAAATGGGTCTTTATAATACAGGCCATCAATTACAACTTCTGGATATAATTGTATGATGAAAATATAATTAGGAAAATGTACTGCCTAATTACAATATAAATGTTGTCTAAAGTAATATTTACAGTACATTATACCAGTTACAGTTTTATTCCCATACACCTATTCCTGAACATTTTAAAATGTTTACATTTCATTTCTAAATAAAATAATTATCCTGCCCTTTTATTTAATGTGTACAATTAATTAATTTTAGTTCTATCCTATTTAATTTTATACATACATTTCATCCTGTAGTATTTTGCTGTACATGTAACCACATAGTCTTCCTCTTTCTTTCTCTCGTTCTCTCTCTTTCTCTCTCTTTCTCTCTCATTCCCTATGTTCCTGGCTATGCTGCTCACTTCCGTGGAAAATGTTGTGCGAGGGAGGTTTGTGGGAGTGAGCCGGAGCTGGATTTAAGCATCCAGGGGCCTTTCAGAGCGGCTGATAGAAAGAGAGAGTCTCCATAATGGAACTAGCGATGCGTGGTGTTAGACCTGGACACACACACACACACACACACACACACACACGCACACACGCACACACACACAGGGACACACACACACACACACTAAAGGTCTGTCAAGTGCAGCTGAGAGAGTCTCTTAGCAGAGTAGCAACAAAGACCCAGGTTGACCCCTCGGAGTCTATCATTCAGCATGAGGTGTCTACACACACACACACACACACACGCACGCATGCACACATTTATTTTGAATAGTAGCCTGTGTGTATGTGTGTGTGTGTGTATGTGTGTGTGTGTATGTGTGTGCCGTGAGACAGGGAGAAGGACTTGGGAGATGGAGATGAAATAACGCAAATGTTTTTCTTCATATATTTTAACAGACTTTTTTCTTGGGGGAGTGACAAAATGGAGAATAACAAAGTTCAAACTCCAACTGGAGTGTCTTGGGTTTGAATCCACACCTGCTTAACGCTCTTAATAAACAGGCTAACAAAGTGCTACCTGCCCCAAGGAGGCAGCATGGATGTCTGGCTTCACCTTATACCCCGAAGAGAGATTTTGTAGGTTCAAACATGAGATCACCTCCAAACCAAAAAGGGATCAAAGGTCAGCCTGACATGCAGCGCAGCAGCTCAGTATGCGGGAATAACCAGCACAGCGTGGAAAAGATATGGTGGATTTGTTCATTTATGTATTGGCTACTGCCTACGACAAGCGGGTAACCGGGACCCGATGCAAGACTCTGATACAAACGTCTTTTACTGTAATACAAATACACCTGCCCCTACAATGACATGGGGGCTTCCTCAGAAGCTCCACCCCACACATTGACACGCTTTGTGTTCCTATTTACAGAGCCAGAGCTATGTAAAAAAGAAAATACATATATATACATATATACAGTATAAATACATAAATGTAGAAATACTGAACAGCTTTGTGCTCATGTTGACAAAATGATCTTGCTATTATTGACACTACATTCAATACCTTCATCGTAACATGACCATTGTTTTGTTAATGGACTATTGCATGAGGCCCATGTTCAGCAACCATCAATCCACTGGCACATTGTATTAGCTAATCCAATTTTATAATTTGAAAAGGCCAATTGACCGAAGTTGTTAGCATAGCTAAGAACTTTTATGTCGAATAAAGTAGCAATAACATTATCTTAGTTTAGACAAGAATCTGAAACATCAGCATTTGATTACAGGTTAAAAATGACCAGAACATTTGCTATTCTTGTTCTGAGAAATGTTTTCAATATCTTTTCTATTTTATTTTAATGGACAAAAAGTGTGCAAAAAACATTTCTATTTGACCCCAAATTTAACTATTTAATGGTAAGGTATGTTTGGATTTGCGGGTGTATGTGCGTGTGCGTGTGCGTGTGTGCGTGTGTGCATGCACATTTTTACACCTGCGTTTATTTGGTTGCAGGTGTGTGTGTGTTTGTGTGTGCATGTGCATGTGTGTGTGTGTGTGTGTGCGCGTGTGTGTGGGCGGGCTCACAGTGACCTCTGTATTGTGTGTGCGGTCTCTGCGTGATTGGCAGAGGGCCGTCTCTCTCTCCCCTGGACTCTGAGGTCCGCTGATCAGCCCCATACGGACACCTTTATTCCTGCATGGCGATTAATACGCACACTGCTGCCCATAACACAGCGGGCCTTAACACACTCCAACAATGGCAGCAGCCAACCGCATATCTTCCTTCAAACCAGGAGGAAGGATTAAAACTCACAACCATTCAGTGGGCCGCTACTGTGGTTGAGATATCACTGTGTGTCCTAAGAACATGTTAAGATATTAATTATTGACGTGTGGGCTGTAGAGCTGACGTACAGTGGCTATCGAGTACCTTTTTATTCTGTTTATTCTATTACAGTTTAAAATTTGTTTATATTGTATGTTTGCTCAATAATCCTGTATATATACAGTATATATATATAGCAGTTGAAAAGCGCTGGTGTAAATCTAGAAATATTAAAAATAAAATTATTAAATTTTACTTAATTATTGAAAACTACAGTTTGTGTCCGTAATGACTCTTGCACTCAAAAGCCAGTGCTACCAAAATGTTGTTTTTGTTTGAGTCGGAGAGAGAGCCTTCCCTTGAATGTGAGTGTCTTGCCCTCCGCTCCCCTGTTAGAGCCCCCCCCACCCCCACTATTTTTCACAGTTCATTAAAGGGTTTTGTTATTAAAAGGTTATGCTGTGTTCACACCGGTAGCCGGAAAACACTTTCCGGACGGGTGCTATGGTGATACAAATAATTAAATACAAATATATTCAAAACAATTATTTAGTAGCAAATGTTTTATGTCATTATGTTTGTATTGTATCTAGTATTCTAGTGTCGTTGCACCAAAATTATTACCTTCTCATTGTCTATGTTTTCTCCGTGTGTGAGGGAGCTATGAACATCCGGTTGTTAATGCCGTCACGGAGGACGGCAGAATGTAAAAATGTTGTAACTTTTGACGGCATGCCGTATTTTGCAGATTTGGTTGGTGAGTTCCAATCAAATCAACAAGCTTTCTCCAGAATGTCAGACTACACCTTTAACATCAGTGACCCAGAGAGGTGGTTATGGGGCTTTGTAAGTGCTATAACACAATTGAGGAGTGTACTTATAGATGTATACAGGTGTATACCACTGTATTTATATGTGTGTGTGTGTGTGTGTGTGTGTGTGTGTATGTGGGTACATGCTTTGCTTAGAAATGTCCCCAACCTGGCAACCTATCAGGTTGGGGACATTTCTCCTATCCCTCCTGTATAACAACGAATTATTAAATTGAGCCACCGGTGAAATACAGCGTACAGTACATCAGCATGTACCTCACCATGTACCTCAGCATGTACCTCACCATGTACCTCAGCATGTACCATACATACAGTACCTCACCATGTACCTCAGCATGTACCATACATAAAGTACCTCAGCATGTACCATACATACAGTACCTCAGCATGTACCATACATAAAGTACCTCAGCATGTACCATACATACAGTACCTCACCATATGGCAACACATTTGTTAACTACCTGCACCTGAATGTAATATTATTTAAAATGTCTCCCCCTCTCTCCCCTCTCTCTCCTTCCCTCTCCTACACCTCCCTCCCGCCCCACCTCCCCCACCTAGCTGAATAACCACTAAAAGCAAATTAGATCATAACGACCTCGTAGCATTAACACAAAACCTGATCGGACACGCAACCCACTGCCTAATGAGCTGAAAAAGTGGTGCTGTGTGTGTGTGTGTGTGTGTGTGTGGGGTGTGTGTGTGTGTGTTTGTGTGTGTTTGTGTGTGTTTGTGTGTGTGTGTGTGTGTGCTGTGCTCCTTTCGTCACAGCCCTCCCTGTGTGGCGTCTTTTAACAAAACAAGACAAAATGGTGTGCACACACACACGCACACACACGCTCTCACACAGTAAGGTTGCGTGTGTGCATGTGTGTGTTTGTCAGTGAGCAAAGGTATATCATAGATAAGTGGATTAATTTTTTCCTATGTTTAAAAACAAATATATATATACACTGTAAAAAATAAAACTACACATTTAAAAATAATGTACTTTTTTATATTAAAAGGTTTACAAGGTTTAGTTAGACTACCATGTGGCCTTAACATTGTCTAAGCTGCATTTTTTATCAATTTGATGTGGTTAAACTGGTCAAAACATTTGCATTGTGATGTCAAATTCTTACTTATAATCATATACCGGTACACAGTTTGCACGCACAGCCACACACAATCAACACATGTACAATGCACACAAACACATGCACATAATCATGTGCATATAATATGAAACCAGGCACACTTTATTAAGTGAAACCGTAGGTTTGTTATTGACAAACAGTTTAAATGCATAGTTACATTATGTTGAAGGTTGGAAAAATGACTCCAATATGTTCTTTGCATTTATCAGCAGTCAATTGTGAATTCAGAACCGGCTAAAGCTGATACAGAAGCAATGAAATGGGGGCAGAGAGATATAAAGATGTCTAAGAGAGAGAGAGAGAGAGAGAGAGAGAGAGAGAGAGGGTGGTGTGGGAGGACAATGGTGTTCTCATTAATCAGTGATTTATCACAAGAGGAAAGACCTGTTTAACCCCTGGCCCCTCAGTCTCTCTCCCTAACTACCCCTCCATAGTTCCTACAGGGGTCTCTCAAGCAAAAGGAGAAGGAGGAACACATTAAAAGATATCCACCAAAAAAGTGTATCTACTACAGTAGCAAGAAGATCACTGAGACGTGAATACTTTGCTATACCATACGTTTCTCTCGGGTAGCATTTTACGGTAAATTAATTTTTAGTACGTGATATCTCTTGTCCTATCTTATAATATGTGTGTCCATGGATTATGTCTGGAACTGGGGAAGCTCTGGGATTTTTGTGCTTACTGGTGTTAGAACCTCACATTAGTGAACGGCCATAAAGCCTTTCAAGATGTAGTGTGCATTAATTGGCCAAAGGGGGCAGTAGAGTAGGGAGTTAAATGCAGGGTCAGTCATTCTTGAGAACGCTGGCTAAATTTGAGCTAAAATCAAAACAAAATGATCGGAGGGGATCCGACACATCAAAACGCATTGTGAAGCAAAGTGTAGTGTGCTACGGCTTTGTTGACGTGAGCGGTGTTCACCGCTTTGTTTATGCTTGTATTTTTGTTTTTATGCTCATATCCGGAACTAGAAGATTATTTTCATAAGATATTTGTTAGTTTTTTTTTTTTTACGAAATGTGCATTAGCTTACAATTAGCTTGCAATAGCTGACTTTACCTTTAAGACATAACATCAAAGTTGTTTCTGTAGCGAGAGAGAGAGAGAGCAGTATAAAACCGCCAATGTCATAGCCTTGTGAGCGTCAGTTTTACTTTGCTGTGAGAATCAGTCTGGAGTGGACAGCTTGAAGTCATTGTGCTTGAGTCAGAACCACAGTGGCTCTGACCAATCGGCAGGCTACTTGCAGCTACGGGCGTAGATTAGTTAATCGACTGTGACAGTCAATCACCATCTGTTCATCCAGTCGCCTGCTATGTAGGCCTATACTGTATTATCTGAAGGCGCCTGACTTTTTCTAAACACGTTTAATGGAGGGCTTCCCATGGTGGTTGTGTGAACACACCATCTGACAGAGCTAGTGGTGATGGTATGACAAAATGTAAGCTACTGACCGACTGGTTAATTCCCTATTGTCAACTGACAATGAGACAAGAGGAGACGAGAGATGGCGTCACCAGAGAGAGAGAGAGAGAGAGAGAGAGAGAGAGAGAGACCCACTAACTATTTATATATCAACAAAACACATTTTACACAATAATTAGCATTATTGGCATTGCATTCATATATCATATTTTATGTTTCAGGAGATATCAAATGCTAAACAAATATAATGTGAATGAAAAATACAGAAATAACCAAAACTAACACGCATTCCTGATTTTGCTGCCAGAATGCACAGTGGCATGAATTAGTGCCAATGATTGAGACATTGATAAAAACGTTCTCTGAAAAGGAGAGGACTTGCTTTCATTCCATTTCCAAGTGCTTCCATTAATCTTTTATAATAACACTTCAAACTTCTCTCTTGTCTATGAATGCTGGAATTGTGTTTACCTTTTCAAACGCTCAGCGATGTCATTCACAGATGATCATTCCCTCAAACAGCCACACCACAATAAAGCTGCACTCCAAATCAAAGACTCATAATGACGCCATTCATTTGCTGCAGAATACCTGCCATTCCCAATTCTTCTCTGAGCTTTCAGCACATTTGATTAGGTGATTAAAAAAAAAACTGAGAATTGATTTCTTTTCTTTCCCCCCCCCACAACAAGTAGTGAGAGCGGCTTTGCATTGCGTTTATAGATTTCGCTATAGAGTCGATTGACACAGGGCAGGGTGTGTGGTCGTGTTGGAGGGGAAGTTCTTCAAGTGCCTATTCAATGTCACCCTGAGATGTTTGGCAGGATTGGAGCCCTGAGCTGCTCAGATGTGTGGCCTTTCAAAAGTGTTCCTTTGCTGCAAACAACTTTTATCTGGGTGGATATGACCAAACCATATAGGTACACGCAGACGGCCCAGCGTTTTCCATTTAGCCTCTCGTGTGGTACTTTAATACAGCCAAGATTTGGAAATGATGGGAAAGCACAATCCCTTAGGCCTGCTTTAACCTTCCCATGACCAAAATGTTGGTATGTCCCAATGCAGTGCACCACTCACAACCTTCATTGGAACTTCAGATTAACAGTGAAATAATCCGTAGGACTGGAATTTCTCAGAGGAGACACTAAATCCAAATTGAAGTATAGGCTCAGGAAATTACTGCATGCTTGCTCAGGCTTAGCTGTAGACCTAATGCTGTTGAGCGTTAAGATGGCTGACGATTTCATATAGACAATAAAAAAGTGTTCTATGGAAGCCGTTTATTAGTGAGCTGTAGATAAAAAATATTATTTTATTGATTAGATTGGATTACCTTTATTGTCATTCATTTCTATACAGTTCCTTGCAAAACATAGTTGTTTCTCACAGAACATGGTGCAACATGAAACATGAACATTTACTAAATATGACAGGTAAATAAAGTTAGACTTGAAGGGCATTCACGTCCCCTAGTGTACAATGATAACATTTGAATTTGAGACATGTTAAATATGAATGTTAATTTAACATTATTGTGAGATTCCATGTGAAATCGATTGTTTTGTGTAGTTAACGTTGTAATTAATCTATACCGTGTATAGTACCATGTATAGGCTATTTATAATAGTGTCAAAAGCAATAACGATATTTTGGCTCATTGACAATTTTTTTAAGTCAAAAATGTGTGTGTGTGTGTGTTGAAATAAAAACAGAAAAATATATGGTTTACAAGTTAAAGCAATATTTACAGAAGAGAAAATGCACAATTGCTTTTCTCAATGGAAAAAAAGGCAAAAACAGACAGATTAATATGCAGACAGATGTTATGTGGTGTGACAAGGTTTGTTTGGTATTTATTAGTTTACCTTATGTTAATATTTAATTCATGCCTCATCTTCTTCTCTTAGAAAAAAACGGTTTTGCTGCCATAGGCTAATCACTGAGATCATCACGCCATCTAGTGTACAGTACCGGTAATATAAACCAATTGGCAGGGGAAGGACTATGCAGGGGTAGGCAACCCTGGTCCTAGAGAGCCGCAGCCCTGCATGTTTTAGATGTCTCCCTGCTCCAACACACCTG
>JAOEGT010077169.1:0-15402 GCA_025447795.1 Speoplatyrhinus poulsoni
ATCTCCCCCATATCTCCCCCGTTGCTCCAGGTCATGCCATTGTCTGCGCTGACCTTCTCCCTCACGTTTCCCCCTGGTTCCTCTCCACACCTTCCCCGTGTCTCTTGTCAGGGTGAGCGGTGGGCTTTTAACGCCGCGAGGAACGCACTGAGCGCGTGGAATGCCCCTCCTCCGTCACGTTTACGTACCTGGCCTGGTAGATCACGCAGAGGGGGGCTTCACAAAACTACTTATTCAACTGTTCAGCCTGGTGGGCTTTTGAAGAGACGAGAAGGCGTACGCAAGCCAAGCTGTCTGAATACACCTCGGGGTGTTACACTGAAATGTGGCATGGCTCACACACACAAGACTAATCTCAGATTTGCGTTGTAAATAGTGCAGCTTCATATTAGTTCTAATGACATTAGCCAAAGAAATGACATATGCAATGCCTTGAGTAGTGTTTCAGTTGCAGATGTATGGGCATAACATATGGCTATAATACAGAACTCAAATAGAGCACAAAGGATATCCTTTTCACTTACGTGCCGATATATCCTTTGCAGGTTTAGATTGATTTTGACAGTCCTATTCATGGGTCTGTTGAGAACAGTGCACGGGTCAAATGCTGGTTGAACCCACGTTCATTATGTCTGACACAGCCTGTGTGTGTGTGTGTGTGTCAACCAGGTATAAAGTACTGTGAGCATAAGGAAGAAGAAGAAGCTTTGGCCGCTCACGACGAGTCCTCCGAGCATGCAAGCTAGCGAGCGGACAGCGGAGCTAATCTTGCTGTCTGCCTCGCATACATGCACATGGAGACACAAACACACACCTGAGTGTGCTAAGGGACACACACACACACACACAGCATATCACCTCCATCATTATAGCGGTAGTAAACATTTACTCTCCAAGCTGTCCTGTCCTCTGGTAGGTCAGCGAGGGGTAACTGTCACAGACGGTGGCTAAACTCACCAGCTGCTCACAGCCAATCACGTGCAGGCAAGAGCTTTAGCGCTCGCACCTGCTCCATCTCAGGCCTGCCTCAGTGCCATGGCCTCTGAGCAAGCCCCTGCGAGGGCAGACAGTTGGGAAGGGGGTGAGGGGGTGTCAGAGGGGAAGTGGAGGAGCGCAGGGTGGGTGATATGGAGGATAAAACAGGAGGGTAGGAATGAGAGCAGCGAGTGAGAACGAGGAGTGTGTGTGTGTGTGTGTGTGCGTGTGCGTGTGCGTGCATGTGCGCGCGTGTGTGTGTGTGTGTGGGGAGCCGGATGCATGGGCTTTTATCCATTTGTCATGTCAGATAATATGACAAGCGCTTCAAGGGGGAACTCATAACTACATTATTGAGAGCACCTCGATATATTTGCAGGACTAAGAGAGGAGAGCAGGCTAGACTCATGGGGACTAGATGCACTCATCACTGTTTGGAAGGAGGTTTAGATTGTTGATTAAACCGGATCTCTTAGCCTAATGCAAATATTGGTCAGAGATGTGGATGCTTTTAGTTTAAAAATTAATTGTTTTCTTGTTTTGTCATCTGAAGGACGGGAACATGTCTGGACTATAGTTTTCATGGCATTCGTGGTATTTACTCAGAATTCCACTTGGGAAAAAAATTCAATCAATGCTATATTCAAGGAGATTTGTCCATTTACATTCTTTTTAAATTTACAGCATTTATAAGACTCTTTTATCCAAAGCAACAGTACAAATTAGTACATGTGTAGGTAGCTGATTAGGTATGTTATGTACAGTACAGTACAGTATGTACTCGTACTATACCAGGTACGCAAAAAGAATGACAGTAGAATTTCTTCACTAGCTTATCTACTGAATTATACAACATACTGTACATAAGATATCATTTCACCCTCATACATATTACGAAAGTGCTACATTTTCTAAGAGCTGAGTAAACAAAGCAAAAAAGAGAAGGAAAGGTTTTGTGAGACAGAAGAAAATATAATCATCAAAAAACTTCAGTCAGTGGTCGATGCAGACAATATGTAAGGTCTCTGATGTCCTGACTGCTGCAGAAAGCTCATGGGGCAATCCATTGCAGGTCAGAAGTTGATATTCCCGAGTAGGTTTTACCGACTTCCAATCTAAATGTCTCCCAGTGTATTTGTTCGGGAAAACATGGATGTCCGCAGCAAACTGATGTTGATAGCAAATTTCTAAACTTCACCAATAATTTACTGAGGACAAATAGCTATCAGTTAGGCTATTTGTCCATAGTGTCATTAGTAAAGAGAAACACTCGAGCAGCTGATTCATCAAATTATCACATGAAGAGAGACAGAAGGAATAGGCTATAGACTACTGCATGCTAGCAAATATGTTTGACAACACAAACGCTAAATAAAGTAGGAAAATTTAAGATGTTTTTGCTTATTGCCAACTGTGTGCTCACATGCCGCCACCTTGATGTGACGTCATGTGTGTTTATGTCTGTGAACTTGGCCTTGAGAAAGTATCCGACTTGGAATTCCAACTTGAAAGAGCTTTCCATTGCATTTTTCCGTGTCGGAGGTTGTTTTTTTCTCCGAGTACAATGGATTGCACCATCATTTCACCATTGTGGCGCCAGGACAGAAAACTATCAAGACCAGGATGAGTGACAACTCTTAGCTCATAGCGACGGGGGTGCCAAGGTGATCGAAGTGCTCGGGTTGGGGCCTGGAACTTGGATTGCTTGAAGCCAGTTATCCTTACTTACTTGTAGGCCAAAAGTGCCTTGAATTGAATGATAGCAGTAAAGGGGAACCAGTGAAGATCTTGTAGGGGGTTTTACATGGGAGAGCTTTGGTTGGTTGAATGAATACCTAAACAGATTCTCAAGGTGGGTCTTGAATTGAATGCCGGCAGTAATGGGAAGCCAGTAACGGTCTTGGAGGGGGTTACATGGGAGAACTTGGGTTGGTTGAATGAATACCTAACTTGATGCTCCAGATGGCGTTACACAAACCCATCTTGGGAGCCATCCATTGAAACTGTTTGAAAGGGGCAGGCACTTTCAAAACATACTTGGCAGTCAATTGGTAAATCAAACTCTTGCCAAAGCGAAAACATATTTTCAAAGCCTTGAGTGCTGTTCAGTTCAGATAAAACTGATGGTATTGCAGTGTCTATATTAAAACCACTTTAGGAACAGCCATTGTTGTTTTCAAGTCCCCTTCGCTGTTGCAACAGCTAAACCACGCCCATAGCTACCACTACTATGCTGATTGGTCAGTGGCTCTGGCAGGTGCAACCCTTTCAAGCTGTCCAGACTGATTTTCGAGGCATAGTCAAACTGAAGCTCGCAAGATCAGGATGGTCTCACAAGGCTAATGAATAACAGATGTGCTGTGGCATTCTGAACACATCATCGTCATCACCATAGTTTATATATGTTAACCAATCGTTTCTGGACAAACAAGGGACAAACAAAGGACAAACAACTCTAGGTCAAATTTTTCATAATTAATGCTAAACCCATAAAATAAATAACCTTCTGTTGGCTGTACAAAAAATAAAACCAATGATATTCTGTTCTTCCATTGAGAAAAAGCACTGCTGTCATCTGAAATGAAAGAATGGAAAATTGGTTTCTTTCACAATGTTCGAAAACCTCGCCCAGCCAGTTATCTTTATGCACACCTGTCCTTCACATGCGCAGCAGCAGACTGTAAGCCCCAGTTAAAGCTGCTTTTCATTTTCCGTTGCTGTGCAAAAACTGTCAGAGACATTTTCTCTCTTGAAAATTTCCTCAACCCTGCATGATATTTTACTCTCTGCTCTCTTACGGTTGGTAGATGATACAAAGATTAGAGGGCATCAATTTATAGAGATTAGGATCTGCACAGGCCCTGACAGGAGCTCACTATATGAGATTCACCATTTCCTCATCGCAAATGAAGGTCTTGACTGAGGATGCAAGGTGGGTAAGGGGGCGGTGTGAAATCAATACAACCCCTTGGCTCCCATGCCCGATAAAAACGCTAAAAACAGGGTCAATGCTTTAACACATCTCCTGCTGGAGGAAATTAATAAACACGAGAGGGTGTGGTGCTGCGTTGTAGCACATTACGTGACTCACATCAAAGGGCTGAGAATGATGGGGAGAGTTTGCTCTGCCTGATGATCTCTCTCTCTCTCTCTCTCTCTCTCTCTCTCTCTCTCTCTCTCTCTCTCTCTCACACACACACACACACACAGAAGGAGGGAATACAAATCCATAGAATATGACAATGTGGCATACTTACACATCCACAAGAGGCGGCCATTAAAAAGCTCTGGCAGATGTACAGTGACAGCTTCAAGTAGTTTGGTATTATACCACAATGCCCAATTTACACGCCTGCTGATATTTCCTTGAGAGGCAGAGATATTTCTCAGTGAAAACACATCTTAGGGATGAAACTCAGCCTCCATTATCTGACCAATAAGGACAGCACTACCCGTACATTATTTATTTATTTTATATATTCTCGTCTGCCTCTCTGTATTAAGCTGCTTATATTTATTCTGCTAAAATGTATGTGAAAAAGAGAGAATTGTTGGCATTCTTACCTCTATATTTTATTCCATTGATTGCATTGATCCCGGGCTTATATAACTTTGCATTTCTGCTACCAAGTGCTCCATTAAATAAACGAAGTAAGAAAAGAAAAAGAAAAGCTCAGTTTTTAGTTGAGGTAAGGTAAGCACAGACTGCACCCTTTCACTGTAGAAACGTTGAGACACTCTTCACTTAAGGGAATGATGAACTGGATATAAGGAATGGAACCTCGCTCCTCAGTGATAAATACTGAAGGCAGCGAGCTGGCTCCTGGTTGATTTAAATTCTAAGTGAAAAAGTAAGAAACACTACAGGGAGTCTCGCTTCATTAGACCTCTGTGCTGAGGAAGTTCAGCATGATAAAGGGAAGCCTGCTTCAGATGGCTGAAATATAAAGTCACCCACATGAACCGCCGTGCGTGCTTTTCATCAGGGGAAAGGAAAGCTGCTTGGTGACATCGCAGATGACAATATGACACAAGTAATGAGGTTGTTGTAACGACGTGTGTCCGTGTCCATTTGCTGATATTGTTGGTCTGCTTGCCACCTCCTTCTGAAATCGAGGAGCCATCCAACTTATATTATTTGCATGCTTTTTTGCCTTTTGTTAGCTTTTTGGTTCATACAGTATCTGTAAACCAACTACAAAAATTATGCAGTTATGCAATGCTCACCCTTTCCTCAACACCTCAAACAAGTGAAATAACCTTTAACAGCTAAGTTAAAGAAAGTGCTCCATTGTCTTAAATAAATAAATGTGTGAAACATTTTTGTTGTGAATATTAATGTCCTGAAAAAGAACATATATGTACGCAGAACCAGTCCAGGGATACACCAGTTAATTAGTCTCTCTTTCAGATGGAAGAGATTTTAATTGGCTGGATTAATTAGTCTGGATCTGTCGTTTCTTGACCTCACTGCACAGGAAGGCATGGTTTGCTACTGTATAGCCTATGTTACTTAAGACGGACAGACCATCTTATAAACCAGCTGAGCAGACAAAATACCAGCTGAAAAGGACAACTACGCCAATAACTGCTCCACAACAGACAAAGCAAAAGTTCTCAAATGGCGTCGGCCTCTTCTTGTCAACAGCAGTCTGTAGAGAGACAGATAGGACAACAGCCATCTTGTGTGACTAAAGTGTTTCCCCTGTCGAAAGTGGTGCCATTAAAGGGGAGTGAAATTGTGATTAAACAGCAGTATAGTAATTGATATTTCACAGAGTACTTCAAGGCCCTGCCAATGGAGAGACATGGGCAGGATGGAAAAGACGGGGGAGAAAAAACAAAATTACTCATATATAACATATACTCTCATATAACATATAAATCAGACGGAATTGAGGCTGCTGCTGGGGAAAATGAATCAGGCAGAAGAAAAGGGAGGGAAGGAGGAACAGAGGAGGGGATTTATTTGGGAGTAGGGGGAGGCTACATTGCATTCTGCATTGGGGGTAGTTCAGACCCAATTAAATCACTCAGTGTCAATTAGTGAGCATTAAAGAGACATCACTCAGTCTTGACAGCTAAAGATATGTATTAGGGCTGGGCAATAAATCAAATGAAATCAATTAATTTGAGTTTATGTTTTGTATCGATTTGAAAAATGCCTTAATAGCAAAATCGAGAATAATGCTTTCACTCAAAAGTAACATCTGGAGTTGCGCCGACGGGCGGCGCTCACTCTCCTGTTCTTATCACCTGTGAAAGCTTGTCCGGTCGACACCCACCAGTTTTCACAGCTCACCTCAACCAAAACCGACTTAAGTTTGCCTATCGATATATTATTTTGGTTGTCAGAATGTATAGAAGACATGTGGCAGCATTTTGGGTACAATAGGCCATCTCTTTGGCTAGTTAATTCTCCCATTACGCTACATGTTTAAAAATATGTCACCAAAATCCCACTAGCATCGCGACTATTAGCCATAATGACAAGTGTACAAACATTTGTACGTGATAGCAATCAGCTCAAGTGAACGACGGTGGCCATTGTGAACCTAACACTTTAAACGTTTTAAGATTGAGTTTGTGAATGAATTTCACACGGTACATTATTTGTATTGTCTCCCTTTGCTACCTCAAAAATATTCCCCTTGCCATGCAACTGGAAACTGGGGTCTTATGAAACTACTGTATGTTTAGTAATTGTTTTAGACCCGATTGTTTGGATGCTCATCTTTGCTGCACAAGTGGACAATAAACACTGCAAAAGCATTTTCATGCTTTGATGTAATTATTAATATAATGTATTATACAATTTGATAATTAAAGCATAATAAAGAAAAGGAATACCTCTATATCAATCAATTCAATAAAAATTCCACTTTATTGGAGACCCTTGAGTCCATATCTATACTAGGGAAATGTGTAGTAGAAGTCCAATCAATAAAGTGACTAAGTGTCTAATTTATTTAAGGCATAAAATAACTTGTAATTCGGTTGCTTTCATGCTGCATACTGCTTAGAAGGTACACTCATTGTATTATTGCCCCATAATCAAGGAGGAGGGGAGGGACATTCACTAACAACTCAAGTCAAATGTTATACTACTGTAGGTGCATATTAGAGACTATATTGCTGCTAATTGAATGAATGAAACTGGCAGTTAGTCTGTTATGTTTGGTGTGTAATCAGCAAATCATCATGATGATACAGTTTTCACAAAATTACAGAAAACATAATAAATATGTACCCCACCCCAGTGCTTTTACCAGTTAGCCAAAGTGTACATAGCTCATACTATGGGGAAATTGTCTATTTTTATATTTCCTTTTCTTATGTCTTTTCTCTAAATCCTTTGAGCGGCCTCTAGTGCATTCATTCATTTCCTCCCACAGTATCTGAAGCCTTTGTTTCCCTGTTCTCTACTTGTTTCATTACTCTCCCTAAACCCTTCATGTCCTCAGCCCTGCCATTATCGCCTCATTTCTGTTCCTCCCTCTATTTGGATTCACACCCTGGAGACCAAGCCATCCACTCTCATTGAGACCTGGCCATTTACAGCAGCACAGAGGCTGTAATTAGATAAGGTTGTTGGTGTTGTTTTTCTCCAACCCAACTGTACCACTTGCAGTTGTTTTTAGAAGAAAGCACCCCGTGGCTAAACTGCCTCATTAGCCGTCCTGCGAAGTAGCGCAGGAGAGCTCTACCTGCCCCAATACATCTCCATTTAGGACTCTACCTGCCAGCAGCCCTGCAGTCATCTCTCCTCGCTGCACGCAGGCACAGAAAGACACTTTGTTTTGCACACACAGGCACATAAAGACACTGTTGTACACACGCAGGCACCAAGCAAAAATGTATATAAGTGCAACCTCATAGTTTCGCTAAATTGCACACATGCATAATCACTCAAGTAAGAACATACACACATACTGGAAAGTCATTCCCTATGTGAATATAAATATGCAAATGCACACACCCATAATGTGAACAATATACTGTTGTAGTAAATGTTACTCTAGAACACTGTCACTGTAAAATATGATCTACAGCTGTTTTTCCTTTAAAAGCAGCCAAACTCAGCCTGACCATATGTGATTGGGCAGCGAGCAGAAGAATGATGTGTATTGTGTCTGACAGCAAACAGCACACAAGAAACACACAAGTGTCCTGTAGAATTCTAACAGGTCAAATGTCACTGCACTGTACAACTAGTATAAGACAATAACAAATAATATCGAGCATCCTTTGTTAAAGGTAAAGTCAGCTATTGCAAACTAAATGCTAAGCTAATACACTTTGTCAAATTCAACAAATATCTCCTCAGGTTTCGCAAGCTCACCGTTCTCTGTGCGTGCTGAAAAAATGATCCGATACTTCTACACAGCCCTCCGTAGTAACATAAACATGAGCCTGTTTAATTAAAGGTATGGTCTGTCATTCTTGCTAACTTAAAGCTCAAATCAAAACAGTATTACTCTGTGGTCCTCCGCAGATGTTCGGCACTTTGTTTATGTTCCTTAATGTTCCTATGCACCTAATTATGTTCCTATGTATTCTATAAATCCTATTTATGTTCATATTTAGGGGCTGTGTAGATGTATGTACTGTTTGGTGAGATACATTTTTCTACAGGTTGCAGCTTGGCGAATAACATTTTTTACTTCACAAGATTAGACAAAGATAAGCATTAACATGTGGATATAGAATTAATACATTTCATACTTGAATAAATATTAAATATTTCCTATATTTCATATTTTAACTTGCATATTTCCAAATACTATTCATGATACCCTATATAATGGTACCAATAAAATTACATATACCATGATAGGATTTGGATAGATCACCCAATCCTAATACTGATTGTTAATGCTTTTATAATTAGTTAATCTTATATTGGCAAGTAACCTACAATGTGCCACTGGAAATGCATTGATAAATGTCACCAGGATAAATGAAAATCTATACTGTTTGAGCTTTCTTATTTAATAGCTGACACTAAAAGTATTTACACTGTAATATTTGTAGATGGACAGTCCATATTTCGAACAAGAGTGGGTGATTCTAACCTGTCTGAATCACTGGTCTATCGTTTAGCTAACCTGTGATTAATAGGAGGTTTTCACACAATGATTCAGTTACCTAGTTAGTTCGGCCAGCGAGCTGTGTTCCATCTTCAACAATGAACTCTTTATTGGAATGTAAATGACAATACAGGTTGCCACCAAGGGGACTGGAAACCTTTCATTGACTCTTACAGTACGGTGCAGCGGAAGAACACCCTCCCCCCCAAGTTAACCTCTAGAGCACCAGGCAGAGAAGAACACAGTGGAAAAAACAAGCCATCGCTACACCTTCACATTGTGACAAGAACGGTTCTCAGTATAGCCAGAGACGCATCATGCAGATTGTTTTAGAAGGCTATGGAAATGAGCTTCTCTGCTACTTAGCTCACTTGTGCTTTGATGTGTGAAATCTCATACAGATCTGCTAGTGTTTTATTACAGCTGGCACAAAGAAAGACAGAGAGGGAGACTGAATGCTAGGGGTGTGCATGTGTGTGTGTGTGTGTGTGTTTGTGCGTGTGCGTGTGCATGTGCGTGTGCATGTGCGTGCGTGCGTGCGTGTGTGAGAGAGAGCGTGCCTGGGTGAGACAGAAACAGGATGAATAGCTCTAATGAAGTCTTCGCTGGGCTGCTGAGCTGAGTGTAACCTATCTGATGGGCATTATGCATTTATGCCTTATTTTATTCATTCTCCAGAGGGATTCTTCTAACACAGGCTCACCGTGCATGCACTATAGCAGCAGGCCCTTCGCTTTATGTTCCTTTCTGTTCCTTTCAGGAGCGGCAGAGAACTAACGGTGCATCACTCTGTCTGTACTTCAACTTTGATTGTACACGCAGAGTTCAAGGTTACTAACGCTGTTGATGTTTTTAAACACCCGTAGAAGTAGGCTTAATACTGTCTTCCACAGCCCACCGACGTACTGATGTAATGATGGAAAGCAGGTGAAGAAGAGTACGTCAGAAGCTTAGAAGACAGCGTGGGAGAGCTACAGAAGACAATTAGAGAACAGTTTAACATGCACCTGTCCCAAAAACAGCAGTGCTTGTTCAGAAGGGTTCTGCGTTGCACAACTTTATCTAATGATGTTCCTTTGTTCACTGCCTTGGTTCGGCAAGGAATTTATCACAGAACGTTCGAGAGAGAGAGAGAGACTCATACTGTATATGGAAATTATATGAAAACACACCTGGTAAAATACAACCATTATTTTTAACAGTTAATTACGGTTAATTAGGCTAGCTCGGTGTTGTAGCATCCATTGGTGCAGCAGCACAGGGGCCCAGGACGTTTACAGGCCCGGTGGTCCCGACCAGGAGCTGCTGCTACACTACGACAAACACCCTTCAAAATGTAAACACCACTTCATCGTAGCCAATTAATATGACATATGGTCCCATTCATGGGTTCACCAACACAATATTTTATTTAGCAAATACACAAGTCGTTTGTCATTTGTGTGTGGAATTCCCCTTGTGGTCAGTTGTATTTTGAACATTGAGGTATGGGGCATAAATACTGAGCTACGTTGTGGACATCTATATCCACAACATCTATATGGAAATAACTAGACTAGAAATAACTGTAAAACTTTCATATGGGTCAGAAATAAGTACATCCTTGTAAAAGTGCATTTAGCACTTGCAGTTTATGTACTTTCTGATGCATTTATAGGAAGAGAAGATTTCTTTCTTCCTTCCTGAGTTTACCCAACTGACAGAGCCAGGATCAATCCCTTTTGCCCATATAAGCTCTTTTAAATCTGCTACGCCTGCTATTTGGGCAGCTGCATTCCGAGCGTGAAAGTGGCTTATTCTGTCTAGCAGTTTATGCAAACCATATAGCACAAAATGACTCCTCAACGCGGGGGGTGAGTTCATCACCTTTACTGTTGTGTGTCTTTAAGATCGCAACGCATTAAAACCAAAACGTTGGTTCAGATACATTCCTTCCCCCCCCAACCCTGAAGTGTAATGGCGGGAAACGAATGGTGAGTCACGAGCGCGTGTGAAACCTGGCAGACATTTTAGTGCGCCGCCAACGCATGGAGGACATGGTCAACGCATGGAGGACATGATGTTTCCCTCCCGCTGGTCTTCATCTCACCGATATCGCCCCACAAAGAGTCGGACGCAGTCGTGCAAACTTGTTTCCTCTTCACCCTTTGTAGTCTATAATACAATACACATGCATTACAACACACTAGAACACACCAGCTAATGCCACATCAAGTTAACAGCAAACCACACACTCTGTATTGTCACAGACTTGTGACATTGGAGAGGGTTTTCACGGGTGTCAGTAATTGTGTCCATGTGTTGATCTGCTGCACATGCCCCTGTGTGTATCAGTATCATTAGCAGCATTTATCATTAGCTAGTGTATGTGGCGATGCTAGTGTCTTTCAAAGCTCACAGGCAGCGAAAGCCCAGGGAAGCTGCATGGAGCTCTGTGCGACGGGGATAAAAGCAAACTGGGATATGAAAGGGGGGAGAGGGGAGAGGAGATGCTGGGCTGATTCCGCGGGGGTGGCGTGTGCTCAGGAGAGATATCGGCGGAGCGCCACACAAACATGCTGGAAAAGGGGAGACGGCGCTCTATCACTTTGTCAGCTCAGCGACGGCAGAAATACACAGATTTAACAGAACAGAGCTCAGATCTAAACAGATGTCACGTAGCCCGTATCAGCGTATCAGAGGAAGCAGCGCTTAGGCACATCTTCAGCATGTAAAGTTGCATATTTATAGAAGCAGTTACACAGCTCGTGTATTGTAAAAACAAATAACACTTTACTGGGGAGCTAAGAAACATTTTAGACTAAATAAATACTTGATATTACATGTTTTAAAACATGCATCCTCTCACTTGTAGTGTAGGGAAAGAATGAGTGTAGGGAAAGGGTAGCGGTAAGAGGAGGTTGCCATGTTTATTCACAGGGTTCGTATTGGCATAGGCATGCACTGTATGCAACATGTGTTAATACTATATACAGTTGGGGGTGGGGGGTGGGGGTAAACTGCTAATTGGACTCTTACACTGCAGGTCGTAAATAATACCGGTAACATTCCATCTACATTCATCAAGATCCAACATGAAATCTGCGAAGTAATGCCGCCTTCAGTCACTGTCGATTATGTTGTATTTACGTCTTCCAAGCACATGAATGGTCAACTGAAACTGATTGTTCTATGACATGAGTTGCCGAGTTATGTGATGGTACTACACACATTGAGGAATACAAGCATGCATGATAGCATGTTGTAGGCCTACATTAGAATGTTTGGCAATGCTTCTTCAAGCTATTTCATAAAAAAAAAGCTTTAAGTGAACATGGTTTCTCAACTAACGTTCCGTTCCCTAACATTATTTATCTGTTCAGAATCATCAGCAAAAACATTCTGATAGGTTGTCAATGTACTGCATTTTAAAGCTGCTTGCTAATTTGGCCTGCTTTATAGATCACTGGCCACGGACTTGAATGCATGACGAGTGGAGAACAGCAGTTGGTTTGTGTGTTTAGGAAATGCATATTTCTGAAGAGGAGAATGGGAGCCAACTGAGTAAATATGGGCTAATGGTAGAGTGGAAAGACAGACAGGCAGCGGGACAAGAGTAAAATGTGCACACATGTGCTCTTTGAGAACCAATGATTGTGGATGCAGCCTCAGTCTGTCTGCCCAGTCAGTCTACAACTGAAGGTCTCTGTGGCAGATCTGCTGCTAAAAGGTCACTGTACACTGCCTGCCCACACTGCCTTCCCGTTTTAAGGATAAAAAAGGTTCATTTATAGGATGTGGTGTACAAAAGTTATATTAATGATTTACTACCTCAAAAACATAGACCAGTCCATGTTGGATAGCGTTGAATCAGGAAAGCAAGCTTTAATAAGACAGTGGTGTACAGCAAGGGAAAAACGTATAGTTTCACAAGTGATATGCTCCACCACACATTTCTGATGAACAAAGAAAACTTTCTAGTCTTATAGACAGGAGAAACGGGAACAGTAAATTTTAATTTGGTTGTGTCCAATGAGAGTGCAGCCTTTAGCTGCCTAACTGTAGACACAGCTGTATATAGGGAATACAATGAAATAGCAATGTGCTGCCAACCAGTCTGTCTACCTGGGACAACTGCTGGGTGTGGTGGGGGAGGCAGATACATGTAAATTAAGCCTTTGTTTGAGACCAAGTGGTACATTTAGGCATGAGATGCATAGGACACAGTATAAGCACACCGTGGGTACTAATTCTGATTAGTGTGTCTGAGGGCAATGAATTATGATTAATTGAATAATCAAGTCACAGCTCCTTCAAAAGTGCTCGTCTCTCGTCAATCAGGGATGAGAGTGAAAGTTGCGTGACACGACGCTGCTTTGAAAGTGCGCCAGCTCGCTGCCACGTTTAGCATCTTTAGCATCTCTACCCGCTAACATTACATGAACACCAACATTATGAGGGGTTGAGGAGAATGCCAACAGGTCACAAGTGCTCTTCTCTGAGACATGAAAGCATGAAGCATCAACACAAGCATTCATACTGTAAGGAGCAACACTATTGAAAAAAGAATAGAATGGGCAGACCTAGTAGCTACCCTCTTTTGATTATGTTAATAAATGTAACCACAATAGTGACTGTATTTGTCTGTGTGTGCACATCAACTGTCAGACACATCGGACACGTACATGTATTGATAGCATCGGCCATTTGTTGAATGTCTGAATCACCAGTGCATTTCTTCTCCATGTTTGTGTAAGAATCTTTCCAGTATGTTCACTAAAAGAGCAACTTGGTGTGTTCAGCATTCCCTAGTAACCTACAAACAAATTCAGCCAAAACAGGGAAAGTATTTATGTCAGCCCAGTCAACAAAACTAGGCTAAATTAAACAAATGGTTACATATAGAAAATCCTTTTACACAATACAACATCTGACTGTGTTCTCTGCTACAGTATATCCACTCAGAATAGTTTTTATCCTTTCAGTCATCAGCTGTATTTGATTATTTTTACTGGAACAGCAGCTGTCAACCAGGTGCCACTGGGAAAAAAATGCACTATTAAATTAAAAGAAAAGAGCATACTATTTGGGTTCATACATTCAACCCAAGAGGGAAACCAAAATAAATGAGTTGGTATCGTGTGGACAACAAACACTATTGAAATGCTATGCTGTTATCATAACCAGCAGTGTAAAAACCAGTAGATATTGGATCCACTGTTGTAGCTGAAAGATCCAGCAGTTAACAATAATGTACGTTAAGTAATTAAGTTACAGACAGTATGCTGCGTGTGTGTGTGTGCATGTGCGTACACATACATGCCAGTGCTTGCTTTCACTAACTGAGTTTGTCTTTCTTGGATTCATATACTAATATAATATATACTAGAATGCCACAGTTCGACTTCTACTCAGTGTGGTTCATTAAAACTAGACATGGATACACTATCAAAATACCCTTGTCAGCAACAGGGGTGAATGAAATACTTGTAAGGGTGTAAAAAATGTATACAGGAAATTAAAGCAGTATCTGCGACTCTTCCATCTCTGACTTATTGTACATGCACATCTAAATTCTGCTATTCCTATCGGACAAGCAAAGTCATGTCAATTTCTGAGCCCATCAATGAGAGTTGGAGGGCTGAGTTACCAATAGGCAGAGTGGAGCTCAAGGCATAAGTGAACACTACGTGTAGCGCTACTGTACGTGTAGTATGAAATATCAAAATTCATGCTGTATAATGAAACTAGAAACATAGAGTGATTACTTTTAGGGATGTGCAGAGAGACCACTATTTGTATTTGTTTTGTCAGCACATTTATTTGTATTCATTTTCCATTTAAAAATGGAAACGTACGGATGTATCGCACAAGCATATAGTTGCCGATGCGCTTGGGGTTCGAGTCACGGGTGGGACAAACTCCATTTACACATATGTGCAAATATTTAACTTAATGTCCACGGAAATAAGTAATGTGTTTTTGTATGTGTCTTTGAAGATGAAATAGTGGCACAGCTACTTCGCTAGATAGCTCTCTATTTCTCCAGTGTGATATCTGCAACTGCGTGACACAGGCGTATATGTAGTAGAGCTTTAATCAGGTCTGAAAAGTAGAACCAGACAGGGACTGAGGCGCTGAGCCCGACACAATTCTGTCCGAGCCTGACCCAAACCCACGCGTGTAGCTTGTTGAAGCCCGAACCGATTACAGCCCGACATTTATTTTACAACTTTCCCAGGCAAGGTTGCTTTCTGGATAGTTATATATATACGACGGCGTATTAGGGCCATAAAAAAAATAAAAAAATAAAATAAAAAAAATCGGAGCGGGAGGGGGGGGGGGGGGGGGGGGAAAT
>JAOEGT010077180.1:0-15401 GCA_025447795.1 Speoplatyrhinus poulsoni
CATAGTTTTATGGGTTTTGGACCACATATGGTTTAATTTCAGCAGTGTTTTCAAGGTGTTAATATTGCGCATGAATTTCACATCGCCGTCCAGACTACAGTAAAGGATATAGGCGGCAGAATGTAGTTCAATGCTGTTCGTGTCAACAACACAGCAGCAGCTTGGTCACACAGCCCTGTGTAGGAACGGTGTAACATTTTGATAGCCAGCCATGTATCTACTAAGCACATTATTTCATGAATTATAGTTAAATTATATCATAGCACAACATCGCAGCCATCCTTGCCCGCTAAACAGCCATGTACTCATAATCACATATTAATTTATGAATGAAGGGTTACATAGCACGAAATCACAGCCACATGTCTATGACAGATAGGTGGCTAGCTGTTAGAGCTCTGCTAGCAACAACACAAAGTGATATTCGGTTAAACAAGAAAGGTTAAAATTAAGCAAAGACAAATTCTATCTTTGTTATTATCACGGACGTAACGATAAATGTTTCGTATGATATGACCGATCACTGACCCAGATAAAAAACATTATTACTCGCGGTACCAGAAACGGCAATCCGTTTTCAGCAGGGGATACAATTTCGCTATGACACGCGAGTGCGTCTTTATCAACGAGCAATATTTAGGTTAAGTAAATCAACACAACATTATTTAAGCGGCCTATTTCTAATCAGTTTACGGTTTCTGAACAATAGCCTATATTAATCTAATGTACGTAGTTATTGATGTGCACATCACTCTTGATAATATGCCTGCCCTGCAGACTCAACTTGTTTATGCTATGGTAGCCTGCAGTTAGTTACTGTATCAAAAAATACATTTACAGATTTGGTCATCTGCAAATGTTGAACATTAAACTTTTACTTACGGTTTGTGTACTGGCGATCAACATAATTTCCTTGCCTTGAATATTTCGCTGATACTACGTAGCTGGCCATATCCTCATAGGGGCGTTACCAAACAAATATGCACGTTTCTCTCATTCGCGTGTTTCCCCGTCCCGCTCCCTTTTTTAGCCAATGCAAACCAGGAAACTAACAGTCCACTTTGAAAGGCTTACTACTACTCCATGTCACATCAACATTGCTAATTCCAAAAAGAACTAGAAATACTTGGGTCCTTTAAATAAGTAGGCTACTGTAACCCTTACTACGATTTAGTAAAAATGGACATTAATAAATAGTTTATAGTAGTCTATCTATATTATAATCTGTAATCTATATTCTTCTGATACTGGTCCAAATTCATATAGATGACAACCTATCTATATGAATTTGGACCAGTATCAGAAGAATATAGATTCAAGAGCCAGATAATTGAGTATCAATAAAGACAATAACTAGAAGGAGAATTTACCAGTGTATTGAATACAGGGTATGAAAAATAACAAACTAAAATAATAAAGTGCGCACAAAGTCTTTAGTTTGACTTCAGTTCTTCCTTAGTTCCACTTGTTTTTATTAGCAAGAGTTCTGTTTTTCAATGTTTGTGTTCATGTTTATCCAACCATCATGATGAATGAAAGCAGAGATCCTGGATTAACGGCTCGCCACCCAGCTAGAATCTCTAGGATGCGGAGTCTGGAGCATGTGGATCCGTATCTCTCTGTGGAATGGACTCATGCGACGGTTTCCAACCCTTTACCAAAACCTGACCAATTGAGTGGAATTTAGTATACATTTAGCTACTGCAGCGGATTCGTGGTTTTCTTTCATTAAAATAAAGATAAACGCAGCCTGCTCAGGTGCAGGCGCCAATAGACCGTGAGGAGACGGAAATACAAAAGCTGTAATTTACAGAGCCTGGCTGACAGCTGATTGGCCAGCTCACTGACTTACAGAGTTCACCCATTGGCTCATTTGCAAATCCTTATATATAAGTAAGAGTTAACCTCTTGAGGTGTCAAAGGCACATGAAAAAAGAAGTGTTAATAACCTGGATTTTAAAATTGATAAATTGGAGCACACTTAAGATCTTCTGATAATGTATTCCAGTTATGTGCAGCATAACTGCTAAACGCTGCCTGACCACATTTAGTTTGGACTCTGGGCTCTAGCTGACCTGTGTTCATAGATCTAAGAGTCCTGCTCAGTTTAAATTCAAACGTATCAGAAATGTATTCTTGACCCAGACCATTCATTGATTTATAAACTAAAAGCACCACTTTAAAAATCTATTCTGTAACTGACTGGAAGCCAATGCAAAGATTTAAGAACAGGAGTAATGTGCTCTGTTCTCTTTGTCCTGGTTAGCATTCTAGCAGCTGCATCTGGCTTACAGTCTTCTTAGGGAGTCCTGTCAGGAGACCATTACAGTTGTCAACCATACTAGAAATTAAAGCATGGATGAGCTTCTCTTTTTGGGACACCAAGCCCTTGATTCTAGTTATATTTCTACCATGGTAAAATGCTGTTTTAGTGACTGAAATGTGAGGTCTGAGTCTATCAGAACTCAGAGATTACGCACTTGGTCCCTGGTTTTTAAACCCCCGATAATACACATTATCCAGTTAAAGCATGCAGTCACATTTTGGCGACCCTTAGTCACCTAGACCCTTTGGCGAAATTAATAAATGTATAGAAACAAGCATATGTTAGTTTATAGCCTACTTGAAATTGCATTTAATAACCACAAGGGGCAGTATTGCCATATTATAGGCATATATATATATATATATATATATATATATATATATATATTTTTTTAAAATTGGTACATTTACTATTTGAATTACTTTATGCAAAAAAAAAAAAAAAGAGTAAAGTAAAGCCTTTATTAAAGCATTTCTATGACGTTGTAATATGATTTATTGCACAGTATACTGTGAAGATGTGTCATTCTTGTTTTGTAATGGAAATGTATTTTGACTAAATGAGACAGACAAATAAAAATAGTGGTGAATGTCAAATGTGTTTACATAAGTTAGACCCATCCTTTAGCTTAGATTACAGGACTAATAATGTCTTGAAACTGATTAGCTCGGTGGGCCTGAGCACACATCCGGATATTCACTGCAACACAATTGTCACAGCCAGAGTGGGGGTGGCAGAAACCAGAGGCAGGTTGGAGTTGTAACAATAAGGATTTTAATTAAAAAAACGAAGCAAAGACACTCACCATTACAGCAAACAATAACCAACCAAGACAGGGAGAAACAGAGGGCTACATATACTAAAGGTAATTAGGGGAATGGGCACCAGGTGTGTGTAATGACAAGACATGGAGTGAAGGGAAACCCCAGGAAGCATGGCAGGGCCATCAAACCTTGACAACAATGCCGATAGAGCTGAGAATTTGTAGCTTCAAACATGTTGGGTTTCAGCTAAATGACTGATCTTGAAACCATAGGACATTGGCTCAATTTGGCTGGCTGCTTGTTACCAAGCAATACAAGAAACATTGTGATGCAGCACAGTAATGCTGTATTAACTATTAACAGAAGAACATATTTTCTTGCTTCATTTATTTCCCACACCTTTATCACATGATACATGCCAATACATATTACAATATTTTCTCCTTTCATATTCACTATCAGCTGTGTTAAGGGATCCAGCAGAAAAAACGACTAAAATCTGAAAATTATTCATGAAAACAGATACACATATATTGTATGTATGTGTACATACAGTACTTACTACATACTGAAAAAGTAATAATATTACAGTAACTAGTTACTGTAATATACACTGGTCCTGATAAATAAATAATCGTCAATAGTGCTGTACTACAAGCCTGTGTAACCACTAATAATCCTCAAGGGAACTATATTTAAATTAAAATCATTGTTTGTGCTAGGCTACTTGGTTATGTAAGCTACCGGGTTGCTCCTCTGTTAATTTTTCTTCATATGTGTTCTCTGGTTTCTGCAAATGTGTTTAGATTGTCAACCTGATCCAATTCTGCTCTGACTGTCTGTCTGTCTGTCTGTCTGTCTGTCTGTCTTTCTGCCTGTCATGCCTGCAAGGCAGTTGTGGCAAGGCAGATGACCCCACGTCCAGCTGTGTTGCACTGTCTGTATTGTGGACTCATTACCACATATGACCTTAATGATTACTCATAAGTGTGTGTGCAAAGTCTATGTCTGTTGGTGTGTGGCATGGTTCAGAACACAGTACCCGTGTGTCAGTGTGAGTTATGCAGTATGTTCAGCCCAAATAAAACCATTATACTGCATAGTGAAATCACAGTAAATTACTGTAACATGAGATATTTAAAAACAGATTCAGATTACTTCCCTATATGCATAATCAGTGATTTGCTTCAGTTAATGTGGAATCCCTTCATTAGAGCTCTCCTTGTGTTGAATATTTGCCAACCTTCCCTGCTCAGACTCTTTCAAGTTGAATTTCTCTTTAGGTATGACATGCCATGGTAACTGCTATGGTAAATGACACGCACAGTGCTGCAGATAAGAATGGCATATCTTTTATCTGCTATTTATTGTGCTGCATGACTGGTCGTTTGCCGACAACCTAAGACTCAACAAAATACTGAAGTGGCTGTCACACCCACTAAGACATTGGGAGACGTCCGTCTAGTAGTGACGCTAGTGTTGGCAGATGTCTTCTTGATGGATGCGAGCCTTAACCGTAAGCTGTGGTGATGCATGCTCTTCAGCCTTGCGATCTTTAGAGGAATATATTATGGACATTATGTGTGATGACTAAATGCACATGCCAACACACACACACTGCCAATGGGAGGGTGTGTGCCACAAATAGGTCCATGAGCTTGACAGCTGCAGTTTGAGTGGCTCCCACTCATCTTTCTTTTTCTGAGTCCTTCTCATTTCACACCTCCCTTCTTCCCTCCAATTCACTGTCTTCCTCACTGTAGCACTTCTCATGACAAAATAACACCCTAAATGGCTGATGTTGGGTGACTGGTGAAGGTAGCGATGATTGACAAAGCCACATGAGGGAATTGTTCGATAGATGACTTACTAAGTCTTGTGTGCCCCGTTTCCAAGAAGTGCTGCTTGCTTTTCTAGTCTACGTGTTGCTATGGATACTTTCTCTGAAGGCGATGCTTGCTCACTCTCCTCTCACTTTTCAGACGCTCATATTTGTGTGTTTAGGATGCATACTTCTTCTGTCGCGACTAATCACAATGGGAATATGTATTCACCTTGTATTTTGTTATGTAATACAGTATATAGACACATACACACATATTTCTATCAAGTATAAAAACAGTGTTTTGTCATTCTACCACACAGACCCTCAGAGTAACCTGTTCTTACATAAATAGCACAATGTATAAGTGAAGAAACACCCTCTCTATCTGTTCTCCCTCTACAGGTGGAATGTGTTGGGCGCTGGAGTGGTCTTCATGACATCCAGGACAGTGGGGTCAGGGGTCATACTGTTACTGTATTAAGCAGCATGCTTGTGGGAATATATAATCTCATTAGTGTCAGCAGAGAGGGGAAGCACATCTCCAGATGGCTAAAGGGTGCTGAAATCCTGCAGCTCTCCTCTGTGTGTTTGTATGTGTAATGTTCTGTTCTGTAATGTTCTATTTATTTAAAGCACTAACTGTACAGATTCACAAGACCTGTAAACAGCCAGAGTCCTGTTGTTTATTTTTCCAATTGTAAGTTGCAAATAATATCTGACTTGGTCATTGAGTTGCATAGTTGGTCGTCATGCATGTCAATCAATATATCTCTACTGTCAAGTAGGCGGGTACTGATGCAGTTAGCCAGCGCTGTGTCCCAGACTTAATGTAAGTAAAGGCTGGCTCTGCGAGACTAGGGCTGGACAGTGTACTCCTATGTGGCTGTATTAGCTTTGTACAGTTAAGGAGTGTGCTACTACTTTACATACATACTTTAACAGCAAACATAAAGGTTATATTGATGTCTGTCTCTACATGGCTGAAACAGATTATGTCTCAAGCAACAATATGTTGTGTATAACAGGCATGAACTGCAGGACATCCAGGAATTAGTTGTGTTTCTCCGTTTCCTTCTTGCGTGTGTGTGTGTGTTGAAGACACTAGACAGGAACAAGGCTGTATACTTTCCTTTTCATTTTAACTGGGTTGATGCTAGTATGTGGTACATGTGGAACTGAGTTGGTTGCCATGGTGATTTATTTCTAATAGTTTGAGTGCGGCAGTGCGAGGGATGCGTTTGGGTGTGGAGCCGGGCTCATTTAAATCCATCACGCTGTTCTCAAGCTGTGTTGCTCAGGCTGTGTGACATGCAGGGTCCATATGGAGACTCAGGTGTAGCTATCTGTTCCTGCACCCCCCACCACCCCACCACACCCCACACCGCACCCTGCACCCCACACCACCGCACCCCACACCCGCTCTCTTTCTGCCTGACCTAATTCAACCCTTTTGTCCAGGGACTCTAGGTGAAATTTTAGAACGGTATCAATTGAATCAATTGTGACACCTGAAACAGTACTTTCTCTGAGTATGTATACTATACGTACTGTGTATGTCCCCTACATATTTCTACAGGGCACAATATATGCAACAGTATTAAAATCTCCCTCCACTTCCCATCTCTATCAATAGACTTAATTAATAGGCTCTGATAATAGGCCCTGACCCAGAAACCAACAACCTCTATAGCAGGAGGGTACATGCACATCACCCAACTACGTAACTCAAAGACCAAGTTGGACGTAAAACAGAGGCATTTGTTGAGAAATGTATCAACGCCACAGGTACCATAACACTGTATGGGGTATTCCCTTCCCTTTCTCCTTTTGGTGGTGCGTGACGTGCGTCACCCAATCACCCTAATGAACAAATAATAATGCTTACTAAAAACTATTGTAATAGTTACTAGTCATCAGCAAACAGTAAATCATTAAAATCTGAAAAAGAACTTCTCGTTATCATGAGGAGAGCTAGCATGCTTTTCTGGTCCGAGTCACTCTTGAGTAGTAGTGGAAAGTCCTTCTGGGATCTCTGAATCTCGTTCAGTGTAAAACTTGTTGGAGTTGGTGTACGTGAGCAAAGAATTGAGTATCCAGATCATTTGAGTCATGTCAGTCATTGTCTCCCTGCCACGTTAACTATTGAAAGAAACTACCCTCAGATTAGCAACAGTATTCATCTGCACATCCACTGTAAATGACAGCAGTTTACTAGTCAGCCATCACTGTTCTCTACGCACTACAACCCTGTGCTTGCTCCTCACTGAGCAGCATATGTGATCTACATTCCCACATCTGTGTGCCTGCCATCTTCTTCACCGTCTGCCTACTTTGCCCATTTAGCCTGTGTCCAATTTCTGAGCGGTACTGTTGCCACAGAGCTAGAACTGATTTAAGATAAATTAAATCAATTTTACTGACTTACAGTAAGAATGCCTTCCAGCTACAGTACAGTATGTCAACAAATGCCAGATTTGACTCCCACTGCAGGCTCACATTTTTACAAACAATATATTTTCTACGGACACTTAATATAATGCTGAGCTTTTGAATTTACTGTATATATACAGACAACATACATACAGGACTTGTAGGACTCTATACAGTAGGATGCTAGATCAATGGGATATACTGTACGGTTGCACTGGTTTTGCCCTCTGCTGTCATGGGAACAAAAGCACTGTTTGGTTTGGCATGGATCTGAAGGTCATGAAACATTGAGGGTGTTCACAGACCAATGTTTTATATACTGTAATTTTCAAAGGCCTTCTCAGTTCTGGGAGAGGGGGCGCATTGGAATAAAAACACATGTTGTACAGTATAGTTATCTATCTCTATCATGAATCATACCATACTATACCATACTCGTTCCATACATATTTGTTATGCCAGCTCTCTATTGTACTTACAATAATAAATAACACTGGTGATTTATGAGACTTTATTAGTACATTTAACAATGACTAAGTCTGAAGTGTGCGTACTGTACATCAGGCCATGTCTCTAGCAGCCATCTTATTTTAATTAGTGTTGCCATCCAGATATTCAGAATATGTCTACAACATCTATATTTTCCCATGAGTTATTCAAAGGCAGAGATTTTTGTGTGAATAAATGCATAAATATTTTTGCAACCTTGTAACAACTGGAAATGTTTATACTGCTACACTTACCATAAATAATACAGTATATCTAATTATTATTCATTCTATGGTGCTCTTTGGTTACAGCTTGTTTAAATAATTCCACAGACAAGCAGTGTTCTCTTGAAAAGGTTCAGTGAATGTGGTCTGTAAAGAAGAGTTGCCTTGTGAGCAATATACTGTACATACTACAGCTTCTGTGCTGAAGATACTGAGAGAAGCAAAACCTAAAATATCTCAAATGCAGCAGCAGCCCCGGCCGGCTTTAAAGATGTCTGCCCTGAGTCAGCCCCTGGAGCTGACGTAAGGCTCACAGAGAGACATCGCTACTGACATCAGCCTACAGCTCCACTGCACCTTCCAGCCTGAGCCAGGCTTGCCTTTGCTCAGGCAAAAAGAGCTTCATATTTTATGTTGCTGTATTTTTCACAAGTTCACTCATCCAAGGCAAGGCAAGGCAAGGCACTTTACAGCAGGTATAGACAATATATATAACACATTTTAAACACGAGGCAGATTCATTATGCAATAGAAATGATAAGATGTGGAGGATAAACATCACTATAATGGATGTGTCCAAGGTGTTTACCCACAGCTAGCTCACAGAGCTGGGAATTCCGTACTTCATTCAGTAGGCTACACCTTGGATGTTTGCTATCTTTTAGACCAAGCATTGTCTAGCAGTAACATGACGCTGCCTGTTAATGTTGTTCTCTGCACAGATTAATAAAAGTCACATGCTTCTCTTTTCAGTCGAATATCCAGTTTTACAAAAAGAACTCTCCTGATGAAATCTGCTCAATATTTTTTGTTTTTAAAACTCGTCTGGCTATACCCACAATGGTGATACTATACATACCGGATCATTGTTGGGTAAAGGACCTATCTCACACTGTGTCCATATTTATTAATCATCCTAAGAATCCATGTGTTCAGACAAAACACAACGTTCAGTGAAGGTAATGTAGGTAATGTTCTTTTTGACATAATATTTTTTGCTTCTGAAGACAAGACTGCATATATATAATGGGTATATTATATGTGTTTTTGCATAATGTAGTTTGAGAAATAGTGCATGAAACTATTGTTTATTACCAGGCTAATATTTTAAATGTTGTGAAAGCATTTGTCATAATCATCATCACCATTTAACAGTACGGGCATACAAGACGGTAAACTGTCATTCTGAAAGTTAATACTATATCCCTAGTTAAAAATAGCAACATGTAACTATGTAAAATACAACCACCTACAGAGGTGACTGTATTATCATCTTGAGCAGCAGCAAAGCATGCCCACAGCACACAACCCATTTCCTCCACTACCATTTCATTTTATTGAATGTACATTAAACATTACACTGTCCTGAACGTAGCCCATATTGTGCGTTGGTGTTACGTATGATTCATGTATGTCCTTACTTTTGCTTGAGGAAGTTAGCATGCCTTTATATTGGACATTTGATGGAATAAATGGCATGTTCTGGATAACACACATGCTGTACAAACTTTCCAAAGTTTAAAACAATGATATGCTCACATGATGTACTGTCATCTTTTGACTTCTCCTATTGGACACCTTTTTTCTATCTTAGAGCACCTGATGCTATTCTACCAATCACTGGCACAGTGATCATTGAATTAAAGCAGGTACACTATATAGTGTGTCTACATTTTAATGTATGTGGAATGATGTGTCTAATATGCTGCACCTATACTATATAGTATACTGTATAAAATAGCATGTGTATTTATACGGTTTTATTACATTTGATCTGCTCTGCTCTGTTAGTTTTGTTTTGGCTATTGTCATTGTCAGTAGATTGCTTAGCTGATTTATATGCAAGAAAAAAACACAAAACATTTCAGCAGACAGTATTATTCAAAAACCTGTGTGTAGACAAAATTGACTATAAAGAGTGAAAACAAGAATAATGTAATAACTGTACTGTATCTAGATGTTACTGTAATACTAATGTTCACTCATGCACAAATTATAGCCTTTGTTTTAAATGAATTTCCTTCCTTATATCAGTGGGTTTGAACCTTCACAGACCCTTTAGATTTGGTGCACTACGCTCCACAATTATAGTGATTATATAGGTATTCTTAGCTGTGGAAGATATTATAGATCTTCAGGACACACACACACACATACACGTACATGTACGTACAGAATGCATGTGTGTGCGTGTGCTGTCTGTTGGAGAACGTGCAACAGGAGACGAGGTGCTGTTCAGAGCACTATATCCTACTGCATTAACATGCACAGCCTGACATTTCACAAAGCAGTATAAGCAGCAACGGCAACGGCTGGGCCAGTGGTATTGTCTTTCACGCAGGATGCAGCTCTGGTACAGCCAGCCAAGGAACACACTGGTGCTTTACAGCCTCACCTGCTATCTGGCTCAATGGGAGGGAGGCCACATGCTTTTCAATCACCTGTGTTCTACAGGTCCCGTCCTCACAGCTGAACAGGTTCCCTTGCTAATGCTCCAGTAGGTGGCTGGTGTGTCAGTTGGTCTTCCACTTGGATTTGCCAGTGTCTCTGTACTGCGTAGTGCTGGGAAATGTGACGTCTGGCTCACGAGGCTGCTCTCAGGACTGCTCTTCACTAAGCCTGAAGGGGAAAACAATCGCTGCAAATCCGACAAAGAATAGATACCGTATGAATATGATGTAGGTGGTCACCTACTTGACATGTTTCCAGATAAATATGACTCCTTGTCTTGTCAAATCATCTCATTCTGTTAATAACGGGTTTTATATATTTCATCCTAGTGATGCACAATGATATAGTGGTGCATAACAATAGGAGATCCCTCCCAACAGAGAAATAGCCCTGAAACATACTGTACTGGAGGGTGCATTATCTGGCAACATTATTATTGTGCAGACAGGAACCAGACATCTTCTCTTATCCAGTGTGTCTATGGTGAGAGACCTGTGCAGCAGACTCATGTTGACTGATGAATGCTATCGTGTCCCACCGCTGCCAGGATGTGGCAGTGAATGGAGACATGCAGGGCGATCGGTGAGGGGACAGAGCAGACCGTTAATCCCTCACAGGACCAAGGGCATACCTCAAGTCAGTCCATTTAATGGTTCCCATAGCACATAGCACCACAGTGGACGAAAGCAGGGATTACCTTTTACACTGTACAATGATCCCCCAAATGTTCAGGTTCTTGCCCTCTCTCAAATGCACACACACACGTCATAAAAACATGTAGCCAATACATTTTTTACTTCTACTTTGTAGACTAATGACAATAGTCCTATAGGACAGGTTAAAATGCTCTAGAAGTGATCTACTTCAACCACACTCTTGTTAATATTGTGTCAGATAGGCCTACACCAGGCCATGTTAACTTGAGCTCTGTTACAGTGTGAAAGCCGTTTTTGCGGGAAGTGGTTCAGTAATAGCTGACGTCTCTTCACACCTGCTGCCAATTTGGCAATGAAGAAATCAAGCAGTAAAAGCTGCTGTTTCACAATTACAGGCATGTTTAGTCATTCTTGAGAACGCTTGCTAACTTCGAGCTTATATCAAAACAATATTTCTCTGCGGCGGCGCTCAACACATTATAAAACAAAGCGTAGTACTATGGCTTTATTGATGTGAGTGGTGTTCGCCACTTTGTATATGTTGCAATTTAAGGAGCCAGGGCGGTGTAGAAGTATCAGTGTGTTCAACACACAGAGAAGCTAGAAAATTGCAAGGAGATATTTGGTGAATTTTACTGAATGTGTATTAGCTTATTAGCTTGTAATAGCTGATATACCTGTAATATTACAGGTGACTGCTCTTCTAGATCAGGTTGTCCATGCCAGGACATGTCCTATCCTATTAGCAGGCCACATTATCAGAAGAAATGACAATACACAATTTACCTTAAAGGCCTCACATTCATTCCATTTCTTTTTTTATTATGTTTTACTTGATTGGCTATCTGAGAGACAGCGGCAGGATGGGTTAGAGGTTATTGATAACCAGGAACTGACGGGACAAAATCTGACTGCAATTACCATTACAATTATGTCATTGAACATACATTATATCCAAAAGCAGCAACTATCAAATCACATGCCATCGATGTATATGTCATTTTGTAGTCTTCCCAGGACTATTGTGTCAGTCTGAGATATAATGTTAAAATGTGGAGAGGCTTACATACTCTATTCTTTATCACAACAGCAGAGTATGTAAGACTCCTCTCTCTTAGTTTGATGTAGAATGTACAGTATGTAGAATGAGATCACAGCATGCAGTTTTCATAGCCAGGATTGAGGCACAACAGATGGGCATCTACATTTGACATAACATGCACCTGTCAAATGATACCTTAACAATGTCATCCTTAAATGACCTGTTTCCATTGAGAAGGCGAGTTGTGTTCTGTCTTCAAGCGTACAACTATTCTCTACAGCATGGACAGTTTATTGGAATTGCTTCATCTGACTGGCTCTGATACTTCACGCAGAGCGGTCTAAGCAGAGAGCTGCCATCTGCAGACAGCCCTAAAATAGACTCCCATTCATTTCATATGGTTTTGTACAATTTTGAGGAAGGACAGTTATTACAGTGATTACATTCTGAAGGCAGTAATTCTAACGGTGGTGCAGTGATTTGCATTAAAGCACAGCCAATATATATCAGAATGCAGATGTTCTGATGTCTCAAAGACATTAACACGTTCACAATATCAAAATATTTGCATTTACTTGGCAAATAATCAAACACATTGTCCACTGTAGAATAACACATTATAGATTTGCATGTGATTCCATCAACCATGGTTCCGCAGAGAAAACGTCCAGATAAATAATGACTTCCTTACTAATGGAATAGCAATATCTGGTGTGTGTAAATGTACTTACAGTGCATTAGCTTTACTTTCATAGATTACTATAGATATTTTATGTTTTGTAAAAGTATTGTATTATGTATTGTTCCGTTCAATAAGTCATCATTGAAGGTTTGACCCAAACATCCATCTCTTCAGTCCCTATAACACCAGTCCTCTCCTTTGTTAGTGGTATGGCTCAATCCGATTCAATCTGCCTCGCTCTCTATTTTGAGTGCTATTTCCAGTTTATCTTCTTCATTTGGTTATTTGTGGTGGTGTTAGATGGAACCAGAAATAACCAGTCTGTATTGGTCATTGGAATGCAGTATGACTGATCACACTGCATGCAGTGTGATCCTCTTTGAGTGGCGGCAACTATTTCTGCAAAATGTCATTTAGCTAGTGGGGAAGCAATATATCTGGATGGAACACACACACAAGGCAGGTGTTTGGACTGAACATCCCCATTTGATGTGACACTGAGGAATCATCGTTCCTTAGGCCTGTCGATCCTGAGACAGACTTTCCCCGCTTGTTCAAATTGATGCTGTTTAACAACAAGTCACAGCCACCTTCCTTCCTTCTCTCTTTCTCTTTCTCGTGCTCATTCATTCAACTCTCCTGTCCATTCTTTCTGTGTGAGTGTGCCGACACAGTGATGTACGTACAGTACCCATATCATTTGCATACAGTATGTTGCAGTGTACAACAGGATGAGGTGAAGCAGGTGAGTAGCACAGACCAACAAGAAAGAACACTGAATCATGAACACTGACAACAGCTAACAAGACAATCCCCCTCAAGCCCAAGCATTAGGTATACACCCACACACAACAGGTGAAATAAATGCATGTATGGATGGCTGCAGGCCAGTGTTAATACACCTGGATGTATGGATGGCTGCAGCGAGGCCAGCGTTTAAAGGCAGGGTTAATTTTTCTCGAGAATGCTTGCTAACTTCGAGCTCAAATCAAAACAATATTTCTCCGCAGCGCCACCGCACACATTGAAACGCATGGCGAAGCAAATCGGCTTTGTTGTTGTGACTGGTGTTCGCCACCTTGTTAATGTTCCTATTTATGGAGCCAGGACTGTGTAGAACTTCCAGATTATTTTTTCAACACGCACAGATAACAGTAAGATAATGAAATGCAAGGAGATAATTGGTGGATTTGACAAAAAGTATATTAGTTAACAATTACCTTCCTATTATAGCTGACTGTATTAGTGATGAGTCGATCGCGAACAAATCGTTCAAAATGAACAAATCTTTATTCTGACTCGGGGGTCATGATTCCTTTGCGTGCAAATGTTTCTTCGGGTCTTCTGAGTCTTTTATTCTTGTACAGAGTGCTGCTACCACACGGCTTGCAAAAGAAGCACGACAACAATAGCATATTTTTTATAACACAGCAGCACACAGTGGCACTTTTTCACTGCTGGTACCAGCTCAACTCGACTCACCTTTTTTGCTTTTCCATTGGGCTTCGGTTGAGATAGTGCCTGGTACAGGTACTTTTTATAGTACTTGCTCTGTCGAGGTTCCAACCAAGCTGAGACCATGGATGTATAAGAACTGGATACGGCATGTAAAAATGGCGGCCATTCATTTAAAGTAGAAGTGCTCAAAAGCGCATACGTTGCTGGTATGGTGGCCATACCATGGTACTGAAGCCTCTGCTGCCCAAAAAGCCTATTTCCCATTGACGGCCATTGAAAAATACACGCCTATAAAACGGTTATAAACGCCATTTTAACGCCACACTTATACATACATTTTTTATAAAAAATATCTAGTCCAGGAAATGTCAGTTTTGCGTGACGTCACCACATTCTATTAGTATGTATAAAAAAGTATTTGTGGACATTTTAAAGCATCGGGATGATGTTGATTGACCTCTTCAAACTAGGAGTTTTGTTCCCATGGCAACATTAAACAAATGGTTTGGCAACTCTGCTGTCTTCTTTGAGATGAAGCAGAGTAAAGTTTTGAACAACGGCGGTCAAGCTCTGATGCTTTCGACGAGTATACCGTTGAGCCTAAGGACGCTCACGGGAGAGACAGGCCCGGAGCCCGGTGTTGGAGACACAGACTCGTGCACCGATTACGCATTCTTATTCAGGTGAGACATAAGGACCACCCACGTTGGACTACTGTTTCTTAGATGTTGTTGGTTAATAATTTAAGATGCTTAGTCTGTTTGGCGAGATTGTTGCTTGTCGAATGTGGAAGCAACAGACAAGTTTGTTTTGCGTGATTGTGGAAACCTAAGCCTAAAATCGTGAGACCGTGCAGCCCTGGACGTTACAATTGCAGTCAGCTCACCGGTTCTGATCACATACTTTCTGCAAATTTTGTCTTGATGTGGTGACACTGAAGGTCCAGTGTCCAGGGTCACTGTAACGCTGTGGTTGTGGAGGCGAGTGCAAACGAACGAAAAAACACAAACACCAAAGCTAAACAAAATCCACGAGCCCTCGGCTCGTCTTTAAT
>JAOEGT010077191.1:0-15401 GCA_025447795.1 Speoplatyrhinus poulsoni
GCCCCTTCCTGGAAAAAAAAAAAAAAAGTGCTATGTTGACCCATAGGCCTGCGGGAGGGATATATAAAATTACCCTTGCACCAAAATTTCGCCCCACCCCCCATGTTTTTCACCGGCGCCACTGACATTGACCCTTCCATAATGTAGTTTGTGTACACGACAAGATGTTTTTTCATTCCATAATTGTGTATTGTTGCTTGTTCCCTTACTAGAGGAAATAAGCAGCTGAAAGGATGTATGCAAGTCATAAATGCATCAGGATAGAAGATCGACGGGTCAGGGTTAAATCCATGCTTAACCAATTCAACTGCCAAGAATTGGCATCTTGCTTATTACAGGGCTACAATAATCTGTTTAGTTTCTATATAGCACCTGCTCTTGAGCAAAAACTTTGGCACCACTGAACAGTTTTGCCAACTGAAGAAGGTCTATAGTCAGCCTCTCAACGACTATATTAGTTTTGGAAGTCACACAAACAGCTTTTAAGATAAATGGTGCATATTATTGTTCGTGGTGGGATGTAGGAGGACGCTTACGGGGTTGTGAATGTCGAGCCATTCTGATGAGTTGGACTCCACAAACTTGCCGTCAATGAACAGCTTGGTAGTGGGCTTAAAGAGAACAGCAGAAAACAATTCATCTGCATGGACGAACAAAGCTAAGCAACGTATTAAATAACGTATACACCAATAACCCTTACAATAACTTACCGCCGAGGAAGAAAAGCATACGCGACCCAAATTATAATGGGCCTGCAACAAAGAGAAACACAACAAATCAATGTTAAACCAATACGAAATGCTGCAAAAACACAAGTTAGAGGTCTACAGTAGGTGCAGAAGTGACAGGTCACCCATGCCATGCCACCGATGTGGTAACACATGGGAATCAAATGGCTAATGTGGGAATGCACTGCAGCGCTGAATTCGGCAACGCTGGCTAGCTGCACAAGCGTCCAAAACGATACGTAAAGAAGCACACACGTATGTTTTTACCTTCGTGTTCAAAAGAGACCTGGCGAGCATTCCTGCCATTACTGAAACGTGCTCGCTTCGCTTCACACTCACTCTGGAGCTAGTCCGGTGGAAAGAAATAACTCGCTACAGTAGTAGTAGTAGTAGTAGTAGAACAACAAACTGACCCACCGAGGACAACCACAAAGCCGCCGCTATGCTTTCACACGATCTGCAAGTCACCTAGTGATTTATAACGCGAGTACGAGTGTAGTGCAGATGATTTGTTGATCTGCGGAAAAGTGGAATCCGCTACTTCCGTTTGACGTGGGCGGGACCGACCCAATTTAAGAACCAATCAAGTCGCCCAAATTAAGAACTGCCGTAAATGACTCGAAGCTGATGGGCTACCGTACTACTTCATCCAGAGAGCAGGACCAACCGTGCATGATTAGATCATTGTCTTGCAGTGCTGCAAAGTCACTTAATCCGTTATTTATTCCCCGAAAAATCAGACGATACAACTTTCAGAACAATAATCGAGTTAAAAACGTGACTACGATAGAGTTTGAAGAGGTGTTTTCTTTATCCAGTGGGCTACGTGAGTACGGTATTAAATCTAGAGGTGGTACGAGTGTGTGTTTCTATGGCAACAGCATACAATATGGACTTCCTAACCTGGAGTTGTGAGGATGTTGCGCGGTGGATAGAGTCAATAGGATATCCACAATATATAGTAAGTAGGTTAATAATAGCCTATAATAACAAACACGATTGGTACTCACTGAATACAATACATGCTCCATTCTCCATGAACCCTTGTCCATTCCCGCCAGGCATGCTTCACGGACAACTTTGTCACAGGTCGAAAACTTATTTATGTGAACTGCCAGTATCTTCCCAGGCTAGGAATCACATACTTTAAAGATATGCAGGTAAGTAAGAGGAACTAAAAGTGTGTGAGGTGTGCCGTAGTAGGCTATATATCGGTAATTAAATAAAGACTAATATGTAGCTGAACACAAATTGTGTTTCATGTTTAAAGTGGTTCAACTGTTGGCACTTGAGTTTTATAACGCCATAACATCTCATTAGTTTTTTGTATAGCCTAAATGCATGTGAACGCAAGCCTTTGAAGTTCACAGACATTCAGTAGGCTATATCTTTCATCAAAGGACCCCCCCCTCCCCAACACACACGCACACACACGCACACGCACTACCTCCTGAGTCCCGACTGTGTTGTTCCACCGCAGGGCATCTCTGCGCGTGTCCGCGAGCTCCTGCGGGTCACGGAGCCCCTGTGGAGTCGCAGCATCGCGGAGTACCCGCGGGACAGCATGGCGACGTTCCTTGAGCGAAAGAGCCGGACTGGCGAGCGCTCCGACGGCGTGACGTACGAGCAGTTCCTCGACGACATGACGACGTCAGTGACCAAATGAAGGATACAATTAAACTACGTTTCACACAGTGAAACATGCGGAGGCTAATACAATTGTGTCCGTGTCATATATCATTTTCTTCCATGCGCAATTGGCATTCACGATGCGGCGGCCCGGTGGGTTTAACTCATTTGATCAGGCGTTTTGGCACGTCGCCAACCAGGAGGAGGGGCGGTGGGGATGGGTCATCTAATCTAAACTGATTTAGCTGCTAAAAAAACTGAGATTGACTGGTTGAAAATCTGAATCGATTTGCCATTGTGGGTGTGTGGGTGGTGTAGTAGAGTGCTCACGGGCAGAGGCGGATACATATACACTACGTAGACAGACTACTCTACTGTAACAATGAGTGAAAAGGGGGAAGAAAGACTGAACTGGAATTATCGCATTTTACAGCCAAAAGAATGACTCTGGGTCATTCTATAGTTCTGGGTGGCAGGCGGCAAACGCTTTAAACATATCCAGGCTATATTTGTTTTGCTTTAAACTGGATGAAACTATTGATTTGGAGAAGAAATCCTGATAGTTCTCAAGATTGCAACCATGCAGCACCTATCATAGGTCCAGTAACCCAGAAGAAATGGAACAGATACCACCCTCAAGCACACACACATACACACACACGCACAAGAAGACATCATCTGGCATGCAAGCATGAGCAACATTAACTATAACCTGCATGTGTGTTAGATCACATGGTGGGTATGGTGCCATATAACCTTCCTTTCCTGTCCAAGCCAACTCAACACTTCCTTACCCAGCAATAAAAAAAGGCCTATAGACCTGGAAGGCTGGAACATAATGCATGGATATAGTCTATAGGTTGTTCATCTGCAGTATGTCCAAGCATGCATGAATAAGGGGAATGGAAATTGGGTTGGGCAAGGCCTAATGTTGTAGCATATAGGCTATACTGTATAATATAGGCTAGGCTATCTTTGTATTTTTACATGAATATTATTAAGTGTTCTGCTGTGTATTCAAAGTATATGCCTATAGAATAGTCTATAGTTGGTCTATTGTTAGTGGGCTAGTATATCTATACTGAATTGTTGTGCAGCAACCCGGAGTTCAATCTGCATTAATAAATGATGATTTCTGCCTGTGAGATAGACTGGGAGGCATTACATCGCGGTCTGGGCACAAATAGACTCTGTGCTCCAGGCGACCCGATTACCATTCCAAGCACAGCACCCCTGGTCACCCGCGAAATGGAGCCGGACCGGAGGAAGCGCGAGGGTTGACAGTAGTCCGCGACTTATGTGACGACCTGACTAAGGGGCACATGGTGGTCTGGCAGCCGCCCTTCAGTCAATCTGGATTAACTCGCACTGAGCCTGCGTCATCGTCACCTCAATACCGCGTGAAAGCCATAGGAACATCTGGCTGCTGTTAACGCGATCCGAATCCCACCACCACCAGCCAGCCAGTAAACGCAGCAGATAGCGGGCTGACGCCACAAAGGCGTTTTCTCCGCTAAAAGTGCATGCTATGCGGGCGAATGCGCAGTAGAGGCAATCCTGTACACAACCACAGTCTGGGATGCGAAACTGGGACCCAGACTCGCTTGCGTTATTATAGCTAGACATGCGAAAATCTAAATAGCGACATTTTCCGCGAAAATTTACTGTCGAAAGGCGTTGAAACACGGACTAATATCTTGTCTGTTGGTCATGGATATATTAAACGTTTTTGAAGGTGGATACGGTGGTTTGGGAGTCCAGTAAAGGGTTTTTTGAGGAGCGACAGCGCGCGTTTTCGGGACTCCTGGATATTTTTTTGCAACCACCATCGGCCCAATTTTAGGAAAGAGAGCCTCGCTATGATCGGACAGTCATAGTTTAGCCCTCCTGGCAGAGCATACAGTATAGCATACGCTCTTTAACCGTCTTGGTTGAAACTGGGTTAATGTCCATCTGCGAGGTAAGTTTAAATATTTGATTAGCTATTAGTAGCGTGTGAATCATATGCTCTTTTGTAGGCTATAGAACTGTTTTCGGAAACTGTCTTTCGAGGGGCGCGATTTTGGATGTGGGCGACCTGGGTCGTTTCAGGACCCATTCGAAAAGAGAGATTGATCGTATATGACACTGGGGTTATGCGAATGAAGACACCAGCCTAATACAGACCTGCCACCGCAAGGTCAAAAAACTCCTCAATTACCAAGCAATGCAGTCAAATATTGTATTATTATAGAATCCACCCGGATATATTAGGCTATATATTGCTTGCCTATAGGTGAAACTGAGAATGATCCTTGGTGATATTGTCGCTCTGGGATGCATGCAGGGTAACAAGGATTTCATGCGGTAGGCTGTGTGTGTGTGTGTGTGTGTGTGCGTGCGCGTTTGCGTGCGTGTGTGTGTGTGTTCAGATGTTTTTCCTTATGCAGAGGAACCAGATTCAGACAACTGTAATAAGGTGTGCCCTGGCTGAAGCACATGTAAATTCAACTGGGACACTGGTCACTCACTTCCTAAAATGTGTTTAATTACAGCACTAATTGCCTATACGGTCCTGAATGAGTGATGTGTCAACTACACACGTGTGTAGTTGCCACAGTGACAACTACAGGTTGTGGCTGCAGAAGCAAGAGAGAGAGAAAAAAAGCATAGCTCCTGAGATTTAGAAATGATGGCACATAATGATCATGTTTAATGCAGGGTGTTAGTTATCATCTATGTTATTATGCATAAGTGCCCGAGGCACCCTTGTAACGGCTATACAGCTATGAAACCAGGCCCACGCCTAATTTTACTGCCTCTCTCTTTGGTCTCGCTGGTATGTTACTGTAAAGCACTGATGTCCTTCACTGTTTAGTAATGATTTTTCTGATAGGCCAGCAGGTTGCAATTTCTGTATCTGGATGTGTATAACTAACCCATTCTTTCTTGACGAACCTCTTGGAACAATTACAACATTAATATGCGTAGTCTAGGTCAGCGGTTTTCAAACTGTGGGTCGGGACCCACGGGTGGGTCACTGAGTGGGAGTGAGTGGGTCGCGAAAATTGCAAGCAGCCATTGAATGAATGAAGAACGTCAAGGAAAGGCTTCCACGCTTTACAATCGTGTTGTTGTTCCACTCACTGGTAGTGAGGAAGGTTGTGGCAAAATAGACTACTTGTTCCTGATTGTATGAAATCCTATCTAGCCGCGTGCACACCATAGATTCTGGAGTGCTCTGCTCAAACATTTTTGGCGCAAACACAGGTATAGCATTAGCTACAACGAATAGGTTTTTGCAAATTCCATTACCGGTACTTGGTGTTTGGTATGTCTCTAAACAGATTAGTCCTCTCTAGGTGGATCTTGTCACCAGAAAGTTTGGGTACTACTGGTCCAGGTTACACAAATCCAGTGTTACACACTTAACCAACACATGCACTGCAGCAGGTGCAGAGCAGTGATTAAAGAATAGGCCTACCGTAGAAAAGAGACCGTACATTATTCAGATCGTCTAGCTTGTTACTGCGTGATACTCACATATGCCCATAGACCTATATTTCTAAGCCAGGTTAGATCATTCTAAATCAATCCACGAAATATGTAAAGGGGTCTGTCAATATGCTTATTGCAATACAGTCTTGTTAAGTTTGGTTTTGATGTCAAACATTAATGGTTTGAAAACCAATAAATGTCAAATGGAACCCTCTGCCTGCTGAAGGGGAGATGGTGAGTATTAATATTTGCTTATAGTGGAAATAACACTGTGAAGATGTCTCTGCCCTACATCTGCTGTGGAGAACATCCTCAAGTCGAGGTTAGGTGGCTATATGCAAAGGAGCTATTTTAAGGATTCTGCATTACTGATTAAGAAAGAACATCCCCGGTTATTATCTCTCCACACCCGTTCCACTGTGCATATCAAGTTGTAGTCAATGCATGTCATTAGGATTTGCTTGGGTCTGTCTGTCTGTCTGTCTGTCTGCCTGCCTGCCTGTGTATCTATCTATCTATCTATCTATCTATCTATCTATCTATCTATCTATCTATGTCTTACTGTCTGTCTGTCTACTGTATCTACCTACCTACCTGTCTGTCTGTCTGTCTGTCTGTCTGTCTGTCTGTCTGTCTACTGTGTAACGGTACACATTTCATGATTACCAATGAATGTGGATTTTGAGGTCACAATTCAACGTTACTTTACATTCTTTAAGCACTATGGTATTTTTACTGCATACATTTAGCTATTCAGCTATTAGGCCTACGGGGAAACATTTACGGCAATGGCTTATAGTAAAGTGACTCTATACGACATTTTCTGTCACTAGATGTCACACTGGAGCACCAGCTTCTCAGACCAAAACAAATGCTTCATGGGCCACACACACACACATGCACATGCATGAATGCAGAGGCATAGCCAGGAGGTGGTAAAGGCAAGAAGCTCATGTTTTTTTACTCATAATCTAGACACTCTGCTGAAGAGATCGTTATATGGCTTGTGTTATTTGGCATAACAGGATCTGCAGAAGACAACAGTGAACCACCTCTAAAATCTCTCGCCTAAAAGCAAAACAATCTGAAAAATAAATATACAACTTTGTATAATTTTTGGTACTAAAATGACTGAAATATATACATAAATAGATATAAGCCTACCTCATGAAACTTATGGTTTATAAATAAGAATACATACACATAAATAAATAGAATTCTGTATTTAAAATATTTTTGTGTTTTTATTTGAACTCAGATGAGTTTGAAAGTTAGTCAAGGCATAGATGAATCACTGTGTTTAAAAGTAAACTACACACTATTTTACCATCCTTTACATAATAATAAACACCAAAAATATTAGGCGTTTATAATCTTATTGCATTTTAAAAACAAACTGAGTTAAGTTTCTCAAAAATATTTTGTGATATTATCCAAATTGTAGCTGAGAGGGTGCTGATATTAGAGACATAAAATACTTGATAGCTATTACAGAAATAATTTTAGAAGCCATTATATGAAAATAGTGAAAAACAGCCAAAATACCTTTAGGGTTTAAAGGGTAATAGAGGCAGTACTCAAATATGACTAACTTAAACTATGCACAATGCATATTAGACAGGCTGTGTCTAATGTGCATTAACCATACTGAATGTTATTGTTATCAACTAACTATTAAGTTAGAAACAATAATATTGAGTCAGTAACATTACATTCTTCCCATTCTTTGTACATAATACAAGGCCTATCATTATTTGGTTCCCACACATGCTATTCTCTCTATTATCGTAGTGTACCATAGTTTGACTAACACCTTACAGTGTTAAGAACAAAGTGTGTTACTTTAATAGCCTTAAATACGGTCAGACATTTCTTAAAATTTGATATAAAAGACTTCCAGGCTAAATGTCATATCAGAAGGCTATAGCCTATGCTATAATGTAGGCTATGGTAGGTTAAATAATGCTTTTTTTGTTGGTGTGTAGCTATTTGGATACTTCATAACCTCAACATTTGTAAATTGTCAAATTGTTATTTATTGTTATTGTTAGCCTTGACTAGTCTATAAAGGTTATGCAAAATAGGAGACTTGACCATCACCAGTTATGTGTATGCAAACACGTAACATTTATATTTTAGCCTATTTTTAGTACCTATAGTGCCCATAACAAACATGCTTTTGGCACGCGCACATTGTATATATTCTTCTGTGGCCACGACCACAAATCTCTTTGCCACCCTGGTGCCACCCCAGTAAAAATGTCCTAGACACGCCCCTGCATGCATGCACTAACATGCACTAGGACTAACATGCACTAACATGCACTAACATGCACTAACATGCACTAGGACTAACATGCACTAACATGCACTAACATGCACTAACAAGTGACCTACCCTGCTACCTAAATAAAGAACAGAGGAGCTGGTATTACAACACACACACACAGAGTGTGATGTCATTCTCTATCGTTACACAGCAAATATGTGTCTTCTGCTATATTAATGTTTAAAATATTGTATATGCTACATGCCACCAGTTCAGCTCTGCTCTGTTGCGTGTGCAAATCAGATTCTCTCATTCTCACTGACTGGCCAATTGGCAAGCACATACATTTTCTTGTCAAATAGGAAAGCCAGAATTGAGAGCAGTGCGTGTAAGAGAATCTTGGTAGAGATATCTCTATGCTATCTATAGGCTCTAGATATAGGCTAGATAGTGTTTCCTCTGATACCGCTTGAAAGAAAACACTTGGATCTACACGGTATGAGGTACAAGGGGTTGTACATTCGAATCAACATCACGTCTATTGATAAATTGGGGTCCACTTAGTATGCTACCCCCCCCAACACACACAGACACACACAGACACACACACACACACATCCACGGATATATGAACGAAACAGCAAAATCCATTAAAATTCATATGAGGTTCCTATCTGGATATTTGGCCTGAGAAAGTGTGATGGTTGCTCCAGATGTTGAAGCCGACTGATTTCTTACCCCCTATCATGGTACGCCAGTTGTAGGCTCTAGTTGTCCTATGATGGCTGAACGAGTCCCTTGTCATTGATCAAAATTGTTTAGGTATGCCTTTGCTTTCTTACTGTCGCCGTTATTAGGCGATCTGAAAACAAGCAGCTGATTCCGTCTCATGGCGATGTGACTTTTTTTTTCTGTTGCCATGGTATCGTGGCTGTCACCCGAGAGCTATCGCATTCTAACATTGGCAGGGAATTTGGCAGCCGCTGTAGGAAAATAGAGACCTGCATTCACAAACACAGATGTGTTAATTAAATAGGCAACACCATCATGGCATTGGTTGATTGTTCAGGGTGTTTGGCCTCCTGGGCTAAGAGCCTTTATGGGACCCAGTGGAGTTAATAGCACCAGCTCGTGTCAGAATGTGAATCCACTCCAGAGCAGCACTGCACACAAACAACCCTCTCAATTTGGTCCCGTCCAGTTAACCCTTCGAGTACCCTTTCACTGTTTGGTCAATACCTTCGGCATCGTGGATCGGTCGGTTGAAGTGCTCAACACAATAAAACCTTTTTTCTTCTTCTGCAGCCGCAGACGTGCCTTCTCTCTGGCTGGCCCAGGTGATATGCGTCCGTTTCTTGCCATTACGGAGCCTTACACGCGGACATATAGGCCAGTGGGTCTCAAACTGGGGGTCGGGACCCCCCAGGGAATTGCGAGACAGAGCGGAGGCGGTCACAAGGTGATTTTCAGAACTGAAATAACATTAGAAAAACTCTGGGGATAGCAAGGGTTGCTGTGGTTTTTGTGGTCATGAACTGAAACGTTTGGGAACTCCTGGTGAAGGCTATATGTTTTTCCAACTCAGGTGCTGGGGACCCCCTGCCCTGCATACGTGTCTCCCTGCTCCAACATGCCTGATTCAAGTGAATGGGTCGTTGTCACTGCAGAAGCCTGAGAATAACCCATTTATTTGAATCAGGTGTGTTGGAGCAGGGAGACACGAAACATGCAGGTTTGGGGTGTCACCTAGACTTCCAAGCAGACCTATAGTCCCATCACCTTCCACTGGCAGGGCATGTGTATCCATCCCATCCCTTCCCCGATCTCTCTCCTTCCGAAACATGGATTGTGGCAGCCTTTCCACATCAGGCGGCCCAGCTTATAGACTACGTTAAAGAAGACTATTTGACAACATCCCTCATGACCTCACCAGCCAACTGGCATGCAGTATACTGCATAAGGCCTTTTCTTGGCAAATGCAACCCCAGGGAGAACATAGATATCCTCTCTTATGCTGCTGCCGCTGCTGTTGTTGCGCACGGATGTCTGCCTCGAGAGCTATGGCCTAACGGTTGTGTGTGTGTGTGCGGCGAGCTGCCTCTATTAGGCACTATACATCCGCCCACCAGCATATATAGTGCGTGCTACCGGCTCGCGCGTGCAATGCGGGGAGCAGGAGGAGGCCCGCGCTGAGGAAGTAAGGGAACAATTGATTGATTTAGAAGTAGATTATTGCCGAGGCATCAGTAGTTTATCTGCTTTCTGGTTTATTTGTGGACCTCCCGTGTCAGCACAATATAACGACTTCTCCCAGAGTGACACGTAGTGCGTGATGGATGAATTCACTGGCTACTTATTGGCTCGTATCTATGTGATGAGAGTGTGTCCTGTTACTCAAACCACCATGGGACACCCTGTAATTAAATGCAAATTAGACAGACAGCCAGATATTTCCTGCCATGTATTGGGGGTGAGCGCCTCTCCTTTTGTCCCCAGCAAAAAATGAATTTCGCAGGGATTACCGGCGCAACCATTCTCTTCACGTCTGGCTGAGTTTTCAGCCGTTGAAAAAAAAGCACCGTCTACACAGAGTGAATCAATATAACGTCTTGAGCGCCATTCGAGTCGGAAAGTAGCAGGTGCGCTCCGCCTCATTGCACATCCAGGGGCCGTGCCATTCTGAGCACAGCGGAGGGCAGTTGGCGCACTTTCACACCGTCAGCCGCGGACACACTCGTGTCTCGCGTGCACGTATAGCTAACCATTCTCGTTTCGCCTTGCTTCGACACACACACACACACACACACACACACAGTGCATGCAGACAGACATGAGACATCACACGCATATTTGTAGGCCTACACACATTGGCGCTGACACATCAGCACAAATCTCTGTTCATGAGATTTATAATGCTGAAGCCATCTGCCAGCATTTAACATGGCGACTCTACGGTCACATTTTTACGGGCCTTTTCTCTGCATGCAGCTCTGCCGTCGGAGAAGAAAACGGGACACCTCTGTGATTCGATAAAAGGGTTTTGAAGTTATTCCTAATAAAAAAAAATGGGTCAGAACAGACATTGATTCATCGCTGCTTGATCAGCGGTATTCTTTAAAATGTCAAACGTAACGTGCTCTTTTCAAATGATATCAATCTTTTCCATGCTATTATGGGCCATTTTACATTGACCTGTATTCTCATACCTTGTCTTGATGTTAATAAGTTTTTATACTGCCGTCATCATGCAACTGTTGTCAGAAGCCACCGCGATGCGATTCACTCCCTTTTAGCGTGAAACACATTCCCCCAGCATGGCAGCTTGTCACTCAGCGCACAGTGTGGGGCGCTGCCTATGATCAACATTGTGATAGCTTCTTCACACAATAAATGTCAAGGTTATTACGTCGAGAGTTCCGTGTCACAGCACTCGCCAACGCGGTAGCTAACGCGTTCAAGCACCGAGCTACGGGGTCGGATGGCTCGTTTCTGAGGCAAGGGTTTAACGCGCTAGTCATCACCAGCACACCAGCACACTGTCAACCAGACCATATTCACAGCCACGCTCCATTGGGAACTTAAGTGTTGGAAGTCGTTGCCTCCTACTGAGCGTTAACCTCTTGTTCATTTTGAAACTATTGGACAGCATTTAACCAATCGGCATTGCTACACCTGTTTTGATCGCTTCATCTAGCTCTGCCACCATTTAGAAACATGGAAACACGCTTGACTTCAACGTCACCTCACTAATCTCACTTGAATCTCTTGTTCGCAGTGATTGATTGGGTTGGTGTTCCTCCTATTTGCCTAATTGGACACCCAGAGGGGGTTGATTTTGCATGTTGAACCAAAATTATGATGAACAAATTTAATTTCAAACCAGATTGGGAATGCTATGCACATGGTACACCTGCAGAACTATACTCAGATTTATTATAAAATAATAACAAATAACTACATTTTTTTTTTTTATTTATTTTGCACAATTTAAAAGTAGAAAATAATGACATGACAGCAATTAAATGACAGATAAAAGTAGGAATAGTGCTGGGAGAGGCAGAAATCCAAGCTTCCACCTTAATAAAATGTATATTCACAATGGATTAGAAAACACAAAATTAAACAGGCTACTGAAAAAATATAACTAGGCTATACATAAAAGTCTGCATTACTGCGTCTCTATAGAGGTTTATGACATGCTATTACCTATCTCTGCAAAGTCCTATAGGCTTCATCAAATGGACGCCCTCCTTCGCCATTCTGTGATTCGCTTGTCATAAGTAAGAGTCTCAGCAGAGATGGTGTGCTGAGAGAAAATCAATAGGCAGGCATGTCACATCCTCCCTTATCGGCAATATGATCCTGGAAGTCGTCGGTCCAATTCTGATGAGGCGTACGGACCGCCTCAATTGCGTGAAAACATAAATAGGGGGCCGGCATTATACATACACACGGAGAGGGCAGGAGCAGCAGAAAAAAATGGCAAAGCAGTATCCATGATTATTGGAGCGCCGGTACCGCGGGTGTCTAATTGAATCCCCTTTGTGATGTGTTCCAGCACGATGAGGCTCCCTGCTGAGATCAGGATTCTCCGTAAATCTTTGCGTTGCGTTGCGATAACATTTCTATTTTTTGCACAATGCTGACATGGTTGGTGTGATGGAATAAGAACCCCCTACAGCATGTGGCGTTTGAACGGGGTGTGGGGTTGGGGGGGGGGTCCCTGCATATTGCATAATCTGCATATCTGCAAAACTGTAAAACCCACACATAGTCAGTCACCCAGCTGGCTGTATTACATGCCTCCTCAAAATGTAAATGTCGTTGGGCTCTCTTTCTCTCTCTCACCCCTCCCCCCTCTCCCCCTTTCTCTTCCATCCTTTTAACTCTGGCTCTCCCCCTCTCACTTCCCCTCTTTTTCTCTTTCTCCCTCCTCCACCCTCTTCACCAGTGTTCTTTAGGTGCACTGGCCTGACTGAACCCGGACCAATGGATTCCCTGCTGGTGTATCTGATCGTGCTTGGCGTGACGGCCAGGGCCCACAAGGTGCAGCTGTGTCCCAAGCGCTGCGTCTGCCAGATGCTCAACCCCAATCTGGCCACGCTGTGCGACAAGAAGGGCCTGCTGTTCGTGCCGCCCAACATCGACCGCCACACGGTGGAGATGCGGCTGGGCGACAACTTCGTCACCAGCGTGAAGCGCAAGGACTTCGCCAACATGACCAAGCTGGTGGACCTGACGCTGTCGCGCAACACCATCGGCTCCATCGCGCCGCACGCCTTCAAGGACCTGGAGAACCTGCGCGCGCTCCACCTGGACAGCAACCGGTTGACACGCATCGCCAATGATACCTTCAGCGGCATGTCCAAGCTGCACCACCTCATCCTGAACAACAACCAGCTGACACACGTCCACATCGGCGCCTTCAACGACCTGACAGCGCTGGAGGAGCTGGACCTGTCCTACAACAACCTGGAGAGCGTGCCGTGGGTGGCCGTGCAGCGCATGGCCAGCCTGCACACGCTCAACCTGGACCACAACATGCTCAGCCACATCCCAGAGGGCACCTTCGCCGGCCTGCAGAAGCTGAAGAGGCTGGATGTCACCTCCAACAAGCTGCAGAAGCTGCCACCGGACCCTGTGTTCCAGCGTGCGGGCGCGCTGGCCACGTCGAGCAGCGTGGGGCCCTCGTCCTTCGCGCTGAGCTTCGGCGGGAACCCGCTGCGCTGCAACTGCGAGCTACTGTGGCTGCGGCGGCTGAAGCGGGAGGACGACCTGGAGACCTGCGCCTCGCCGGACCACCTGGCCGGACGCTACTTCTGGACCGTCTCCGAGGAGGAGTTCCTGTGCGAGCCGCCGCTTATCACGCGCCACTCCCAGGTACACCGATCACGACACCGCCGCCGCCCAGGTTCTGGCTGGCTGCCTCGGAGCCCCGTCAGACCGTCCCAATTTGGCGAGGCGTCAGTTTCATTTGGCCGCGAGTATATAACGCCTGATTTCCACCGGGCGCGTCTCTGTTCCATACGTTTTTGCTCCGTCATCTGAGTTTCTTGTTTTGTTTTCACTGCGTTTCCATAGCAACAAACCAACCAGAAATGACCAGTTCTATCTGATTGGCCTTTGATCGCTTTCAGAAGCGTGTTTTGTGAAAAAATAGAACTGCCGCTTATTTTTTGCTGAGCCGAGCGGAGAGCATCTTCTGGGACGCTCTTGGGACGCTTTGGTGGTTCAATTGCATTGGCAAAAGCTCCATGACGGAGTCGGAACGCGACAGAGACACGCCCGGTTGAAATTGGGGGTAAGTCTAGAACCCCTCAGTGCAAAAGCATTTGTCGCCCGTTTAGAAACTTATACGGCCAAAGTGCAAAGTGTTTAACACTTTAATATTATTTTGGTAGCATATCTTGACACCTAGTATGTGTCCAAAGTAGCATTTGAATATGATTAGAACCCCAGAATTAGAAAGTGAGGACAGATTTCGGCAGTCTGTCCCCCTCTATATAAATTGAGTGCTTTAACACTTAGCTTAGCGGAGCATATCTTGACCCCTAGTATGTGTACAAAATAGCATTTGAATCAATGCAGAAAAATAACAGCATTAGAACGTTTTCAGCAATCTAATTGCTGACAAAATCTGTCGCCCTATTATAAATTGAGTGCAAAGTGTGTGAAATCTTTTTCCCCAAGATGACAACAACAGCGTACGTACATCTTATGTTTAGGTTTCCCACCGGTTCTCTGGCTGACTTTACACATTGTTGATTGGGCAAAATGAAGATAGGTAGTCGATTCCTACAATAAAGGCAGTGTCAGTCATTCTTGCTAACTTCGAGCTTAAATCAGGGCGACAACGGTATCGCTCCGAGGTCCTCCGCGGAGCCGCCCCACACATAGAAATGCATTGTGAAGCAAAATATATTACTATGGCTTTTTTGGTACGAGCGGTGATCGCCACTTTGTTTATGTTGCTGTTTATGGAGCCAGGGCTGTGTAGAAGTATCACCTTACACAAAGAACGGTAAGATAGCAAAATGCGAGGAGATATTTGTTGAATTTGACAAAACGTTTATTATCTTACATTTAGCTTGCAACAGCTGACTTTACCTTTAAAGAGGATTTAAATGTATTTGCGGCACCTTTACGACAAATGCTTTTGAATTGAGGGGTTCCAGGCTGACGAAATTAATTTGGAGCTCACAAGATCAGGATGTTCTCACGGCTCGCTACCCTTGGCCGCCAACTGAAGTTCTCTATGGTGATATATATATATATATATATATATATATATATATATA